>BOSO01002866.1:0-233924 GCA_018403395.1 Gorsachius goisagi
TTCTAGGAGTTCCTCATCTTTCTTGAACCGGGGAGCCCAGAACTGGACACAGTACTCCAGGTGGGGTCTCACCAGGGCAGAGTAGAGGGGGAGAAGAACCTCACTCGACCTGCTGGCCACACTCCTCTTAATGCACAGGAAAGGCTGTTTCACCTAAAAGCTAGCAAAACCTCATCTCTGACATAAAACAGGGAAGAACTTAGAGAAATTGCGCCCCAGCCTCAGCCAGGCTCTGATCTGAAGCCCACCCATCACTTGGAGAACCTTCCTGATATTTACAGTCTTCTTATCAGGGCCCTGATAAGTGGACAATGACCTCCAATAAAACACAGCCAACTTCCAAGGCTTGTGCCAAACCATGGAGTTTCTTCTTCTCCCAATTATTCAAAAACTTCTAAGTTTAGCAGCCTGTGGCTTAGCACCATCTCTCCCAAAAGAGAGGGAGAGCCAAGATGATGGATGAAGCAAACAGCAGCTGGGAAGAAGGCAGGAGCTGCCACGCACCTCCTCTCCACCACCAATGCTATGGGGAGATGATGGAGGGATCACCTCTTCCTGCCGCAGGTGGGGAAGAGTTGGTCAGGAGAGAAATCATCTTCTAATTAGACCCTGCAGCCACTTCCAGCCCCACCGATTCATGTAATGGTGGACTTAACGTTGGTGTCAGGACTGCTGGTCTGCAAGTCTGAGAGCATTCTTTTGGCCCTGGGTCAAAAAGGACTAGAACAGACCTGGATTTCCAATCAGTTTAATTTCCAGACATTACATGTGGACTTCTCAGGTGAAGCAGGATACAGAGGCTTAGAAGGGGTCAGAAACTCAAAGGTGTGAGACAAGGCTTTTTGAAGATATTTATGAGCTATGTAAAATGTCAGTTTGGGATATCTACGCTTTTTCCTACGTCAGAAAAATGCATTTTTAAGGTTGAACAGGCAGAGACCAAATCTGGAAGCTCTGTGATAAAACTCCTGAGCTACAGTCATTCTTGTTACTCTAAAACACTACTAAAGCAGAAAGACATTAGCATGGACAGTGATGCAGTTGAAGACAGTTAATCAATCACGTGCATGACACTGACTTTCCTCAGATGCACAAGACATTAATGAAAACATCACATTTCTCACAAATATATTGGCTCCTCCTTTAACACTAGAAGTCTACCAGCTCTAAAAACTACTGCTGATACAAAGACAGGGATAGAGAACTTGTAGCAGCGCTGCAGCTCCACATTTTACAAGCTACAGGCTGGTAAAAATGACTTAACTTGGAAAAAAACCCATAATCCTGGAAGAACATGGACAATTTAGGACCATCCAGGTGTCTAAGGCAATCGGTGTTGTGGACGGAAGACATGGGAATTGGCTCTAACAAACAGCAAAGCAAAGCAGACATCGCTTGGAGATGCTACATGGCCACTTTATTACCTGAGGTGGAGTAGGTGTGGAAGTGGGTCTCACGATGGGAGGCGTTGGGTTCCTGCTGCCTCCTCCAGACATTATTTCTTCTGTTATATCTTTGCCCCCCTGGTTTGGATCCCGGATTCGGATCTACGGCATTGAACAAAGGAAGAATTCAAACAAGTCTTCCCGTTACGTGCTGTCCTTGGGGTTAATGGAGAGGAGGGCATGGACAGGACATAATTCCATTACACTAGGCAGGAGATGCTCTGGGTTGAGCTGATGCTCTGCTGCAATGCAGTTGGTTTCGATAACTTGAAATGCATGGTATGTCATCCCTTAATCTCGAAACTTAATTTAATCAAAACGCTCAACACCAGTTAGGCCTAAGTATGTGCAACCCCAGGGCACAACTCTGTGATTCAGAATATGGTCTCTACTTCTGGAAAGTAAGTTTACTGCCACTTAGAAAATTTAGCAGACACTTTAGCTGCAGAACTACGCTTGCCACGTAGTGGAAAGTGCAAGATTAAAAAACAAAAAAAGGCCATGTTTTACCCTGATATGAAACTCTGTGACCAAGCCAACCCAGGTGCTGGTAAAGGGGGAAAGCAAATCAACTCCTCTTGTTTTCCCTTCCACTCTGAGAAAAGTCATACCAACAAAACAGAGGGAATCAACCAAAAAATACTGACCAGAGGAAAGGGAAAGCACAAGAACAACTAAATGAAGTCTTATGAGACTCATCAGCATTGAGGAAATAAGTATGGGTTTTGAGTCTCTTCAACAGCCCCAAAATGGGAAGTAAAATATTTTCCAAAATAAACCACTCACAAACACTCATTTGAATCCCCGACGCTTGAGCCAATCTTTCTCACTGAATGTGGGGAACAGTCAAGCTGTCTGGGTGAATTTGGAACAGAGCATTTAATCTTCAACATAAGAACTGAAATTTTCCATAAATCTGAAGACAACGTTACCATTTGTCTGTCCACCTTCCCCAAAAACTGTTGGTTGAACTCACTCCATAAATCGCACACAGAAGCCCCCATTGAGCTGGGCACAATGCACCACCGCAAGCCCAGAGACATCACCCTTCTGAGGGCAGGGCTGTCACTGGAAACCACCCTCCTTTTTTCGATCAGCAACATATGGAGTTGTTAGCTGCAGAAGGGTTTTGCGATTTATCTACTTCAGTATCATGTGATGTCTTCTTGAGTCTTTGGGTTATGAAGACAAATGAATATCACGTTGTATTTAGGGTGGGGACAAGACAGAATCACAGAATCATTTGGTTTGGAAAAGACCTTTAAGATCAAGCCCAGCTGTTCCCCTAGCCCTGCCATCCCTCCACTAAACCCTGTCCCTAAGCACCTCGCCTGCCCAGCTTTTAAATACCCCCAGGGATGGGGACTCAACCCCTTCCCTGGGCAGCCCATTCCAGTGCTTGACAGCCCTTGTGGGGAAGGAATTTTTCCCAATGTCCAACCTAAACCTGCCCTGGCACAACTTGAGGCTGTTTCCCCTCGTCCCATCGCCCGTTCCCTCGGAGCAGAGCCCAACCGCCCCCCGGCTCCCACCTTCTGTCAGGCAGTTGTAGGGAGCGATAAGGGCTCCCCTCAGCCTCCTCTTCTCCAGGATGAACACCCCCAGCTCCCCTAGCTGCTCCCCAGCAGCCTTGGGCTCCAGACCCCTCCCAAGCTTTGTTGCCCTTCTCTGGACACGCTCCAGCCCTTCTATGTCCTTCTGGGAGCGGGGGGCCCAACCCTGACCCCAGCATTTGAGGGGCAGCCTCACCAGTGCCCAGGACCGGGGCACAGTCACTGCCGTGCTCCTGCTGGCAACAACATTCCTGATACAAGTCAGGATGCAAGATGTGGTCTTCTGTTTGTTTTTGATAGTTTTTCTGCTAGAACATTTAATTAACCACAGCAACAAGGACTTAAGAGTTGGCATGAATTCGTACTCTCTCCTCCTCCTGACAAGTAGTCAATGGCATTAAAACACACTTTCCCTGCCTAAAGCTTGTAGTACTAGAACACTCAACTGATGGTGCACGTGGGTGCGTGTTCATATGAACGTTTCATGTTTCTTTTATTTCTCTCATTTCTTCCCTTGTGACACAGATTAGCAAATTTAAATAGTACATCCACAGAAAAGCATTTAAAAAGACTTTTGCTTTTCCGCTTCAAAGAACTTGGCTTCCTTGGCATGAAGCTGTCTTAACCACAGTGGAGTGCTTCTGAACACCTTTGTGTTTCAAATGGCATCAATGATCTGGCCGTGTCATGTTTTGGATGCTGAAAAGAGACTCCTCAGGACTGAAGAGGATGGTGAAGAGGTGGCAAAAGAGGAGTTGCACCACCCTTTACTGACAGCAGCTACAACAAAAGCTGTTCCTTGCAAGCCCAGCTAATGCCCTGTTCAGCTCTTGCAGCTTCCCAAATCAAGCATCATCTCAGATCATCTTCGAAAACTGAAAGATACAAATAATCTGCATTTTGAGACATGCAAAAGTCCCGTATTTTCTTTCCCCCAGGAAACAGTTTTTTAATGTTTTCAAACCACTCTAACACACATAGTGATGTCCAGTAATTTCCTTTTCAATCTTTTAGAAACTATTCATTCACAAGTTCAAGTCCACCCCTTTCTCCATTTAAACATTACATTCTGGTGTGCCTTTATTATTCCCTATCCTTTACTACACCCTACCTGCAAATGAGTTTAAATTCCATGAAGCTGTCTCTCCCAAATTTTGACCAGTGAATTAGGAAGAGAGGAAATGTGGTCGCCAAACCTCTACCCGCTTTCATAATGTCGTGTATTCCGGGTCTTTGCAGCCTGCAGATACGTCCACAACTTGCTGGTTTTCTACCTTTTCCACGGTGTAATATTAAACAATTTCTTTTTTGTCAATTTGAACTAATCCCCCACTGCTCTGAGTTTGTTGATCCCCACCTGGCTTTTTGGTAAAACTCTAAGCTGCAGTGCAGGCGGCTGCAGATCCCAGGCTTGGGGAGATGCTGCTGATTTCATTTATGTTCATTACAAAAGCAGCAAAAATATTTTCCTTTTTGAGTGGCTGAGATGTCACGAACGCAGAGCAGAAAGTCCCCTAAGATCATTACTCATTTCCTTCAGCCCTAGCACCAGGACAATTCTCAGAAGGGTTATATCAGTTCATGATGATTGCTCACCGTTTTTTTCTCTCTTTTGGCTGGTGGAGGCTGCTGCTGCTGTGTAGGCACTATGATGGGTGCTGACTGATACACTGGCTGACTTGGGTAGAAAGGTGTTCCTAGGGAAGGACGAGACAGAAACAAGAGTGAAAAACTCAATTCATTTGTTAAGGAAACAAAACCAAGCCCAAGAGGTAAAACTGGCCACCTACTCCTCCCTCCCTTCAAGAACCAGAACTTCTGACACCACACTGGTCTGTGTTTTGCTCTTCTTCACTTCTGCTCAAACAGAAGCTGCTACTCCATCAAGACAAGCGCTTAAGTCACCACTACATTTTTTCCTCCGTGAACAGAAAAAAAACGATCTCATGCATCCATTTGTTCATGTGTCCAGTGTTGGGCCCTCAGTATAAGAAAGAATTTGAGTTGCTGGAGCGTGTCCAGAGAAGGGCAACAAAGCTGGGGAGGGGTCTGGAGCCCAAGGCTGCTGGGGAGCGGCTGGGGGAGCTGGGGGTGTTCATCCTGGAGAAGAGGAGGCTGAGGGGAGCCCTTATCGCTCCCTACAACTGCCTGGCAGGAGGGGGGAGCCGGGGGGCGGTCGGGCTCTGCTCTGAGGGAACGGGCGATGGGACGAAGGGAAACAGCCTCAAGTTGTGCCAGGGCAGGTTTAGGTTGGTCATTACGAAACATTTTTTCAATGAAAGGGCTGTCAAGCACTGGAAGGGGCTTGCCCAGGGAAGGGGTCGAGTCCCCATCCCTGGGGGTATTTAAAAGCTGGGCAGGCGAGGTGCTTAGGGACAGGGTTTAGTGGTGGATGGCAGGGTTAGGGGAACAGCTGGCCTTGATGATCTTTTCCAACTGAAATGATTCTACGATTCTATGACTTCTGAGATGCTGCTGAAATCACCAAGGCATGAAAAGAAAAATGGCCCATTCTTGGACTCCTTTGACTGATAGAGATGGGTTGGTTGTTTGGAGGTTTTTTGCCTTTCTAGAGAAATTCAGTCAAACCATTACAAAGAATTTGCAAGGTCAACTGCAACCTATTTTCAAGCATAGCCAGAAAATTTAATTACAAGCCATGTTCTTCTCACACTGCGACACACACAAAAAGCAGTTATTATTGCAAAATGACACCACATTGTTGATTACATTCATAATATCCAATATAGTTTCATTATGTTTTTCTATACGGAATAAGATTGGCTCAAAATGACTGAGTGCTTAAAAGATGTGCCAGACATCAATACGGGTGGCATTGCAGAGTCGCCTTCTCTCAGTGGATCAGGTATCAGGTGAACTTTTAAGATAGTGCTGCCTTTTTTTTTTCCTTCTAAGCATGGATGCTGGATGGAATGTCTGCTTGCACTTGCATCTGGAGCAATCTGATTTATTCTTCAACTGAACTAACCTTTAAATGGGAAGGAAAATCTGTATTGTGCGTCTGTAACCATAATGGGAGGTTATTGCTATCTCAAGTATGCGGTGAAATCCAAGAAAGCAAATGAAGCCAGCCCAGCACAATCTGATTTGCAACTTCAAAGGATGCATTCCTCAAACTGAGAGCTGGAAAGCAAAAGTTCATAGCAGGCTCCCTGTCTGCATGCTCAGAACAAGGACTTTTCTCTGCTGAAATAGCAGGCAGGTAGCTGAAAGCAGAGAGCATTGCATGGCACCGCCATCAAGCAGCTAAAAGCTCAACCTGCTATATCCACTCTCAGATGCTGCAATTAAGGTGGCCTAAATGACCCAATAAACTTTTCATTTTGAACATCATGGTAGGCAGCGTGAGTTCAGATCTGGCCTCAGGGCACAGAAGTCTGCATTCAGCATCCCCATGGCATGGGAAGCGAGAACCCTTCTGCCTCTCTCCTTAAAAACAGCAATGAAGCCTCAAACTCTTCCGTCTAACGCTTTGGCCAAGCTGGCCAGATGTACAACTTGAGTGTGGATAACAGGAGAGGACAGGAGCAAGCCTGGGAGCCCTTAGATGTGTTAATTATCTTAATTTTTAGTTTCCTAGGAACCAGATCTAATCAGGTAGCCTGTAACATGATCCCTGCCAGAGAGCGAGCTACATCATAACTCAAGAAAGGACTCTTCCTTTATGGAAAATACTTTAACACCACCACCACCACCCCCCCCCCCCAAATCCCGAAAAGCAAGAGTGACTTCTGGGAAGAAATACAGCTCCTGTGGCAACAAGCATTTTTCAGTGCAACGCTCTTTGCTCTGCACCCTTTTGATCCTTTCCAGTTCAGCAGCACCCAAGTTTTATTCTGCCCCCTTTCCAGTCATCACTCCAAGATCTTGCCCAACGTAGCACAGAAAACCGCTGATTTTATAAAAGAGAATGATAAATTGCAAAACGGAGACAGTTAAAAAACCCAAACGCACTGCCCATCTTCACAAGCTTTGTCTTCTGCGGTATTTTGTTTTATCACCTTCTTTACAGCCTGCCAAACTGTGATGATTTTAGTGTCTAGGAGCCACACTGGCTACAGAGTCTCGAGGTTTATGGGAAAGGCCGCTGCCAGCAGCATTATCTATGCCTGTATTGTAAATTTAGTTATCTCCCAAACGCCACGAGCAGTGCCTGGGGAGAGACTGAGCATTTCCAGCCCCTATATAAATAGCAAGGAAGCAACAGGAGGGAAAGGTGGACGAGTACAGGCAAACCTGCATCACCCTCTTCCTTGGCTAAACCCTCTCTGCCTGAAAAACGCTCTGCGCGACGGCAGGCTCCAGCTTCGCCTGCTGATGCTCCGCAGATGCAGCAACCTAAAAACAAGCTGGGACTGAAAGATTAGAAGGCTCTGTGCAAGAAAACAGGCACTTTCAGGAGTGGAAAGGAACTGGAAGGGAATCTTTTCCAAATTACAGAAGCGAAGACAGACAAAGGGCACTAAAGTGAGCAGAAAGTAAGAAAGCAGACCTGTAAGGGCAGAAAAAATGAGGAATACCGGGTGATTTCCTCATTTGGTGGCTGAGATTTAAAGAGCCATTGCAGTATTTATTTTATTTTTTCTAGGATAAGCAAAAAGGAACTAGCTGCCTTATAATTGCGCTCTCTCCTTTTATTCAGAAATCACGTAACCAGGTTTGAAGGTTTCATGGCAACCTTTGAAAGTAGTCCTGTTATCTCCATATACAGAAAATGAAAAATAAAAGAGTGCAGACCTTTTAAAATTATAAGTAGGGAAGCAACTGTGGCTTTTCTCCCCTTTAAAAAGAATCTGTATTTGTGGAGACCAAACATGCAATTCTGCCAACGGTACAGGGCTGTCACGTTCAGCCGGGAAGGTAATCATTCACCTCTAACGCTCCGAAATATCAACAGCTAAAGCCCCGTGGAAGGCTGATAGTATCTCTGCCCCCAACAGATTACAGAATGTGTGTGGGCAGGTAGCAATCAAAGTGAGCAAAATACCTCAAATTCGGTATCAAGAGGTGAAAACCCTTTAAAAAAAAACAAAACAAAACCAAAACCATACAACAGGGTGCTGACTAGAATCATCCTGGTGGATTTTTCAAATGTTCACAGAAATGAGCAAGGAAAGGTAAATTAAAAAACCAGAAGTGATATACATGACTGGAAAATACCTAATTCTGAACCTCATTCAAATACAGCTTGCAAGAGCTGATTTGTTTCAAATATCAAAAGACAGATCCCACAGAAAACTGTATAGGGGACCAGTATGTAAGTATGACCTATAGTGTACGTGGCAGCACACTGGAAATTATTAAGCAAGGACTTAATTACTTATATGTAAAAGATGACTGCCAAGAGAAGAGGCATGGTGGGACACTGAAGGAGATGGGGACACAAATGAAGGGCAGTTGGGCGTCCCTGGAGGAGTGAGGGGCTGGGGAGATGCAGACAGGAGGGACGCCCAGCACCGGGCATGCAGCCTCTCAATTTTTAGGTGCAGCTTTGAAGCTCAATACCTGGAGGAGTCGATCAACTACACTGAATGCAGCATGCCAAACAACCACAGCACACACACGACGACGTCAGGCAACCTCCCAACCCTTTTGCCTGACAAAAGGCAAGACCAGGAGTTGCCCATTAAAAGGGCAAATTTCAGCCTGTGCATGGCTTACAAAATCTTTGACTGGCCTAACTTGATCTCTGCAGCATAAGACCAGCAAATCAAATCACATGGCTTGTTCTTTTCCCTGGCTAAACACCAAACAAGGAACGCAGGGATAAGAAATGTTAACTGCTGTATTGCTGTGAACAGATTCAGGGCACAGCTCAATGGAAACCAGGGCTGCCAGATGTATTCACAATACCTTAATAAATAATAATGACCGAGCAGGGAATAACTAATAGCCACTATTCTTGTTCACACGTGATTATGGGTAGCTCTGTGAGTTACAGCCTTTCCTTAAGCACTCATACAAACAATACTCTGTTATTGTGAATTTTTCAGGAGTGAATAATAAGGGCTGTGACAACCAAATTGAGCAGCTATTTGAAGTTCAAACAAATGCTAATCCATTTTGCTGTTATAAATCTTCAGCTTGACAACACCCAGAAAAATACTTTTTAAGAACTCTCCACGCAGAAATTACCGTAGGCATTGGGGAATTCTCCAGGACCTGGTCCTGGATAAAAGGGTCCTGGTCCTGGCGGCTGAACAGGATACTGCTGCGGGGGCCCGACATACGGAGGGCCACTGTGACGATACTAGGAGGGAAAAAAATAACCATCAGTTTACAAGGAGTTGGGCAACTTCATGCCGTTGCATGGAGAACCTGTAATCGAGCCCACCCAAATCAATAGAGAACTGATTATCAAACAGATTAATTACAGATTCAGAAATGTTATTGTCAAAAAAGAGAGGAGGCTACAACATCTAAAGACAAGACGGGGAGGACACGAGAGCTGAAGTAGAAAACAGTCATACCCCTGATTTCAGCAATACTGTGTTTTTATGAGGCCCAAGGTTTTAGAGTAATTCTAGAGCTATTAAGTCAATTTAGATACATTTACAGCACTAAACATTTTCTACAAGCTTAGTCTCACACTGGTTTTGAGGGGGACCTCGAAAACTAGGAAGGCAATTTATTCTTACTGCCTCCATGCACAGAAGAACAAATACTTCATACAGAAAAAGGACAGAGGTTAAATATGCAGCTCCCAGCTTAATTTCCCCTCCCTCACAACTCCGTGGCAGGTCTTGAGAAAATCCAGATGGAGCAAACGTTGCTTTGCAGTTCCTTAGGTGGCTGGAGAATGTATTTTTACCTGTGGTATACAGTACTGGGGGCCCTGAGGCATCGGGTAGGGCATTGGCAGATGATTAACCATCATGATGTGTTGGTTAGTTTGATACACCGCAGTCGGTGTCTGCGCACCAGGACGGATGGAAGGGCTGCTGTTCTGGATGGTGGCTCTTGGAGGCTGTATTTGAGGCCTCTGAAAGAACTGGGGCAGGGAAGGGAGAGAAGAGAGAAAAGGAAGAACCGGTCAGACTTTCTGGGAAAAAAACTGAAATATCATTTACAATATTGTAATTACAATACTACTTCCAAAGGGTTGCCACGCATTCAGAAAACTGCAGGGCAATTTCTGTTTATCTGTAAATAGCAAGATCATGCTATAGCCTTCTATTTTACAAGGTAGAAAAAGGTAAGAAACTTTAAACTCCAATAATTATTTGTTTCTATCTACCAAATTATACAGCTCAACTTTCAGAGCAAACATTAGAAAAATTATTTTTGTCAAATATATTTTTTATAAGTGGGTTGACTGCCAAAAAAGCCACCTTTATAAATATTCTTGGGACATAAAAGATCAAGGGAACTGTTCCAAAATACCTCAGGAACAGCGGAAAAGCCAGATTTTTACAAAGGCCAGAGGCGCTTCATCCTTATTCTTTATAAAAATTGAGCTGGGTGACTCTTCTTGCCCTCCGTTTTCAGAAAGGTGGCAACCTCTTCCACAGTGGCACCAAACTCTTCTACCACATTTTCATGAAGTGATGCCCCACGCAGATGGACCGGGTCCAGGAAACCAAGCAACCCACTGGTACACGCTCCGTTTTCAACCCTTACGCGCTGGGAAAGGCATCGGCATCCACGGTACGGAGCATTCATGGCATTGGAAGACCTTACTCTGGAGTCTTTGCAATCTTGAAACTCAGTCGGTAAGATATGCATCAGACATTAACGCATTCACTAACGGGGTAATGATACAAGTGAGAGAGACACTTATGCCATGCAGAACCAGGAGTTAAAATTACCTGTATAGGTCTGAATCCTCCCTTCAATAACGAAGCAAGAAAGCAGCAGGAAACAGAAAGAAAGCCAATGGAACAGCTTACAGATCAATCGGAAGGAGTAGGATATAACATGCACCCTAACTGCACACCATTTCATTCATCTTTCTGTCCTGCTTTGAGTAATCTCTTGCAGAAACAGCAAGAAAAAGGCACTGAACTGGTACCAAGGACTCTGCTACCAGAATCCCAAGGCACGGGTCAGAAACTCATCTAGAACAGTTTTATATGGAAGTATAAAAGTTAAAAAAAAAGAAAAAAGAAAGAAAGAAAAAACCCCAAACCATGATTAACTGCAGGAAATACGATACTACAGACAGACTGTGTGTTTACTCTGTTCCTAAAACATTAAACATTTTTCCTTTCTGGTCTCTTTCAGTGATAGCAGATAAAGCAGAAACCCTTGCTCAAATCATAGCTTTGGTCTCCACTTTGCACCAAGACTGGAAGGATAAGGAATGTCGAGTATTTAATTGTTAAGCAAAAAAAAAAAAAAAAAAAAAATTAGGTCATCATACATCACATCAAAGACTGCTGACTGAGGAAGCATATCGATGCAAATAGTCTGTAACTACATCAGAAGCGGTGAGAAGAAAGGAGAGTGGTAACCACCAAGGAATGGAAGAATGAGCTGGGCTTATCTGCCTCGGCATGTGGAGAATGGAGTAGGGCGGAAGGAAGTGGTGATGCCTCTACACTTGACATGATGATGAACTTAAAATGGTCATTCTGGCGATGACTTTATGACACCTGAGCTGCTCCCATACCAAATTATTTCTCCAGGAAAGCCACGGATGACTCCCCATCTCAGAAATCCAGATACTGTCAAGATGAATGCAATGCTTTTAAGTCCAACCCTGTGAATCTGGATGAAGAATTGTGACCGGCACACCGTACAGTGCGACCTGAATTAGGAGAAGGCAACTGTTTGGGGAGAAAAGGCTGGTAGTGAGGGTGCAGAAAGAAAACCAGTAGAGCAACATGTTGCCATGCTCCTGCATTAATAAAAATCGTGTGGCTGTCCAGTTGCAGGGGAAACACACAAGTGCTGCATGGAACAAGGGCACACGCTGAATTTATGGTGAGAGTAATTAAGGGTTTACAATTTTTCAATATCGAAAGGCACCAAAAAGTGCAAAAGTCCTTTCTTCTTTCACTGCAAATTGCAGAATAATAATTATTTCTAACCTGTTACAGCAGAAGTCTCCCCAGAATGGGGATGGGGGGGTTGGAGGGAAGTCAATAGCCACCATGATTCTGTATTTACGCAGAGTGGAAATGGGCTGGAGGTTGAAGACCTGCCTCTCTACCGACAGTAACTACAGCCACAGGGCAGCATGGAGAACCCTTCACTGCAGAAGACAGGAGTCCTCTGCTGGTGCGAGTCGCAGACACAAACCCCGCTCCTCAAGCTTCTGCTGCACCCACAGAACCTGCTAATAACATCACTGAAACCGCTGAGGGAAAAAACCTTACAGCGACGGAAACTGCCAGTTTACAGACAGCTTTTCATTTCCATCACTGGCAACTGGTGCCCAAGAAACCCCATTTCATGAAACACAAGCCGGGCTTCTCTTTCCTGCCATAGCAGAAGGAAGGAAAGTGCACTCTGCGCACCAGAATGGGTGGCGTGTGGCACAGGCTTGCTCTTCCGTCAGCACTAGACAGCACCATGGTAGTGCTAAGCTCTTCTACCGCAGGAGGACCTTCGATGAGGAAACTCTAGGTTAAAAAACCCAACCTCTCAAAACCACTCTACACTGCCCACACCATCACAGAGGTAGCTCAAATCCAGAGATGAAGAAAAAAAAAAAAAAAAGGAGGATTTTGTTACCAAAAGGAAGATGGACACAACGAGAAGAAAAGCAGATCTGTTGCTCCAAACAACAAGACCATCAGAAGCTTCTGGAAGTGCCAACCAGAGATCTCTCTGGCAAAGTTTGAATTACTTTTAGCTACTCCACCTCCTGTAAGTAACACCTAAATTCTCGAGGAAATCAGGTATCGTCAGAGCACTGTGCATCTTATTTGTGGGTTTTACTGTGCAAAACATGTATCATCTGGCAGGAAAGCTGTTTTACGCTCCAGCCTTGTTCCTGTCCCTCGAAAGCTAAGCTAGCAATATTCAAAGTCATTCTTAGAAACATCTCACTGTTCTGACTTGATTTGCTAAAAAATTCGCCTCGCAAGGTCGAACAGATGCCTGCACAGACAACATCCTCAAGTAACGCTAATGATGTCCCATGGGAGAATGCCAGGAGATTAAAATCTGAGATATTTTGTCTCTCTCTCTTCTACTAAGTGCAGGATTTGGCGTGGAGAACATACAGGACCTGCTCAGGACCAGAATGAAGGTCCTTTTTGCTTCCTAGGGTCGCTCCCCCGATGTACTTATGAAATAGCACAAGTAAACCCCTCTCAGACATCGCTTTTATCAGCTGCCTCAGGTTCAGCTCTTAGCCTGCTCATTTAGTAAGGTCTCATCACCTCAGCAGCCCTTCAACTACCTGCTCCAGGAAGTCTTCCTGGAAAATAAAAAAAACAAATTGCACACACACTCCAGACAGGGTTTCCCCAGCACTTCCCCAGTACAGCAGTAATATCTCAACTGGAAATAACTTTTGTGGTTTACGGCGTTGCATCGCACGGGTGCTTTCAGCTGATGAGCTCCCACTTTCCAGAATAAAAGCTTCTCCTTGGCACTGAAGAATAAGGGCTTGCACCTTGCAACGCTGGGTTACACCTTGCTTCCCACCATGCTGGTTCTCCCTGCCTGGCCTCCTTGCGCTAGCCACGTTCCCCAGCTTTGTGCTCATTAAGTTTGCTGCAGACACATACTTGCTATTTGTGCCAGAGTAATCAATGCTAATATTAAGGAAATCCACTACTAACCTCCTGCCTACCCCTCTCAGCACTACTCTGCCATTTACTTCTCACTACACACCCCGATATCCTTTTAATAACCACCATCTTCTCCTGCTTAATTTTCTTCCCGCATGACCCGGTGTCAAAAGTCTGTTGCAGGCCAGCCAGATAAGAGGCTGTCATCTAGAAAAATCAATGATCAAACAGAGCACCAACCTCCTCCTGATAAACCACCGCTGCATTTTATTTGATTATCTATTTACTCTGTATTTGTAAGCCATCATGTCCAGCAAAATGCCTGTGTAGTGCTCCCTCCGTACTCCAAAAGCTTCACTGAAAAATAAACTTGTGGTAAGAGCACTGAAAACAGATCTATGTTAAGCTTTGCCCATTGAACAAAACATGTGTAGGCACCCGTCTATTGTTTTCCCAGATGGGATCAAGGCCGGCAGTTGCAATGGGTCCACAAAGCAGAAGGTTGTAGAGAAAGGAAGCAAAAGGGAAGTTCAACCAGCTGTCACCAACGCTATCAGATCAAGTTGCACACCCAAGCTCTCCACTTCCGTTAAGCGTCTCATACCCTGAGACATCCCTGTTATTAATTTTTAATCTTTTTGGTCCCACCAAGAAGGCTGGCGGGACAACCTGACCCTGCCCTGGCAGAGGGAGGAGGAGGTGGCTGCCCAGGCAATACAGCAGGAACCACGTCTACTTGCAGATGAAGGCTGGCACATTCTATTTGACCTTTCAAACTTCAGCATGGGCAGGTTGAGGTGGAGTTGAGGAGCTACAGCCTTGAGACATGAAGGTCTGGTGCCAGAAGCAGGAGCTGCAGCAGAAAGCCCACGGGGCCACATCTTGCTTCCCCAGCGGCCACACCAGCAACCTAATGCAGCCCTTTGGGCACAACGCGAGACTCATTCCCCCACCCCCCCCCCGCCTCAGAATTTCCAGTTTTATTATTTACTAAATGATAAAATGGGTGGGGTGGGGTGGGGAGGGGAACCCTTTTTGCGTTGACCATGGGATTTAAAATTGGTAGCTCCTTTACATGCTCATGGATGAAAACCAAGAAGTGACCATGGCAGCCGTTCCCAATTGCTTTCTAACTTGAAATACTCCAAAAAGCTACAAAATGATTAATCTTGAGTCACCTCAGGGAACAAATTCCTGACCTCTCCAAATCACACGGCTTTTTACCAACAGTACATGGCCAAACCCAGCTTTCTGTTGCATAAGCTGTACCCAAAAGAACTTGAATAACTCCAAGCTAAAACTGGAACAAACTACACCAGCAACCTCAAACTAAATTAGTCTGCCATAACTAGTAAACTAATCTCAAACACAATTCTAAGTCAGAAAGGGAACTGTGATGTTTCAGTTTATACTTGTTCTTATTTCTGTTTTTAATTACACCGGCCTCTTCTGAGCATCCCTTTTAAAATAACCCATACGTTCCTGAAGTCACTTCTTAAATTAAGGGTTGTTCTATGTTTCGGGCTTCAGATTAGAAGAAAACTGCTATTTTTGATTGTGCTTGATGAGGTTCAGAAGCAACAAAGTGACTTGAGATGCGCTTAAAAAGGAAAAATAAAAAAAGGGGATGCTCCATGTACAAAGCAGCAAGCCCAGGCAGGGCAGTGGCTCAGTCTGCTATGGAATTTTGAGAAAAAACACACAAATTGACAGTATGTTTAAAAATATTGCCACAAACCACTTTGTAGGGCCCATTTTCTTTCTCTGATAAAATGAGACTTTTCAGTGGTTTCTCAGGTGGCTGTGTTACTGGAATCAAGGATTACTGAGACCCATTTAACCTCTCATCAGAACCACTGCAGCTACTATCATTTGACTTCAGCCACTATTTGTACAGCAACCTAAATCTCATTCTAGTATTGTCTCTTATATGAAGTTTGATTACACTTTCTATAGCATCAACTGACTACCAACCACCAGGGCAGGCATTCCCATGTGAAAAAAAGATTGCTTATAAAGTTGCCAGTCAACTTCAGGTGCTTAAATCATGCTAATTTGAGTACTTTAAAGCTCTAATAATTACAGGAAATAACATTAAAGAACAATCCATTATCTGACTGAAGAAGATGCAGAATCAATACAAGGCATGTTAATAAAATCACACTGGGATCGACACAGGAACCGTTGCAAACCTCATCTTGCTGCTGCTTTCTTAGAAGAGCACGTGATGTTGTTGCAACAAATATGAAGACCACTACAGTCGATTTACTTATTTAGTACTTTTTATGTTACAAAATCTCAAAGCCTGTTGCTCGTGTTACACAATTTAACTATTCCAGCATGTTAAAGGTTTCCCACCTGAGAATAATAATTTACGGTGGTCTCAAGAATCCTTTAAAGTTAGGGTTTGGGATGAACTCGCTTCCACAGCAAAAATCCCTCTTGCCATCCCCAATTCACACCATGGGCGGAGACTGAGTTTTAGATTAAAAGAAATAGCTCATCTACAGCCCAGGTTTCTCTGTGCCTGTCCTGTTCCAGCGCATGACAGATGTAACTGGGAATAAAGCCTGGAATGTTTTTTAACAGTGAGAGCTTCTCTCGGATAATTGCAAACAGACTTCAAATATAACACAGTCAAAAACTGAACTGCAACACAGTTAAGTGTGTAGTGATAAAATCAGGAGAACACTTGAAAATTACAAGTTTTAACCTGCAGGCAGGGTCATAATTGGGTCCAGAAGAAAGTTTTAAATCAAGTTATGACAGATCGGTGGCAGCCATACCAGTAAAGCCACGAAGCGCTAAACTCCTTTCCTCCAAGGCTGCGCTGCCCCAAGACTTGTGCTCTAAAATCTGCTCGCAGCGAGCTCAGTAATTTTTATGGGAATATTAAATGGCTCACACTGAATATATAATCTGCCTTGGTAACGACCTATGAAAGAGCTGCCGAGTTGCTGAACAGCAACACACTGTCGGTACCACATAATGTAAACACAACCTGAAGTTAAGGTCAAGAACAAAAGTATCTAAACAACATACGAATTCCAGCGTTCCCTACGTTGCCCAGCCATCCTGTAAACCTTCCTCCACTGCCGCCTGTCAATGCAATCCCCTGCCACGCACAGAATTCATTTCTCTCTTTCTCTCTCACATGACATTTGCCTGCAAGCAAACAAGTGCAAATACCTCATTCTATTTTTTAAGTTTTTTCTTGTCCTATTCTGGAAGGATGCCTGACTCCACACTCTCTCCAAGGTGGAAGGAACAAAAGATTATCAGCTTTTTTGGGTGTCTGTGCCTACTTAACACACTTACCTGCTCTCCTGAGACAGGATTTTCCCAATGGTGCTCATGTCTACCGTATTTAGCTGCTCAGACTAACGGGGCAAAGCAAGAACAGAAATTCTCCCGGAACAAACCTTCCCTGACTTAAGCCCCTGTCCTGACATCACTGGAGTTAATGGGATTTTTCCTCCCCCCCCAATATTAACTTGGTGGAAACAACCTGTTCCTTCCAAGCACAGAGAAGGAAGAGTGATGCTGAAACAACCGTACCTGGGAGAGCTTTCCTGCACTTGCCATGCCTCTCCTCCTCTTTTCTATCCATCAGCACCACCTCTGTCCCCTCAACAGCTACAAGAAGCAAAATCAGTCCCCAGGGGAAAAGGGTTTCGGCAAAGATGAATGCAGGAGTTGACAGAAAAGACAACTTTGGACTCCTTGACTAGGGCAGAAGGGACCTGTGCAACTGTCCTGATGCTGAAGGGGTCCTCTGGGTGGTTTTGCCACCCTAATAAGTACTGCCCATGAGTTTCGTGAGCCAGAGCTATTCCTAATTTTCATTCCTCTTACTTAAATGGTTCCTTACAAGGTCCAAGTCATGCAACAGGAACACTACAAAGATTCCTAAATGTAAAAACAGCGTTAAGGAACGGAGCGATAACAGATAACCAGGCATATCACACAAGAAACGTATGAATTGGAAGGGATTTGCCTTGCTCTGAGTTTGGAAAGTAGGATTTTCTCAGGGATCTGAACGCCTGGTTCTTGTTGATATGTTCAGCTCAGGCAACTTAATCCACTGACTAGTTTGGAAAATATTCCGCAAAGTTTCTAGGCAAGCAAATCTCACCAATACCTGGCAACAATCTCTACAGGTTCTCCTTTCCTATGCAAATGGCGTTAAGTGGGGTGGTTAATGAGCACACTGACATCAGTTGAGAATTAAAAGCGTTACTCTGCATTGCAGGCAGCTTGTTAGCGGGGTTACACATGTGCTAGTATCTACCAAGGGGGCTGATTTCCGAAGCGAGCCTTTGTTCTGAGTTAGTGGGTGAACGACCTCCAACCACCCACCTCCCCCAGCCAATTAGGTTAGGATGATAATGAAGGGGCAGGGTACTGTACCTGGTGATGGGCAGGTCGAGGCCCCGCTGCAAACTGAGGAAAGGCGGGAGAAACAAACACAAAAGGAAAGGCACAAAGAGTCAGAAACACCACAACGAAAACAAAATGTTGCACTCTATGCAAAATAAACCCACAAGAAAAGAAAGAAAAAAAAACAAAACCAAACCAAAACCACCACAAAACAGTCAAAAGCTTTGCTGCAGGACAGTGACAGACAGGTACTGAGATCTAACAAGTGAACGTCGCTGTGGGGGGAAGTGTGCTGCTCAAGAGCTGGTAGATAAACAGCCAGAGCTGCTACATGTTTTAAAGATACTCTAGAGTATGAATGCAGGCATTCCTTAGCCTGCCTGGGGGAAAAAAAAAACCAAAAACAAACCAAAATCCAACTTAAAACAAGCAGTAGTGGAGACTTTAAACTGTTTAAGGTGGAGGTAAAATGGTTAAAGCAGCTGGACTCAGGGCCATTCCAAATATTTGATGGGAGCAGAGGATGGAGACTTGTGGCTGGAGAGCAGTTAAGAGCCAGGTAGGCACAGCTCGTGTCCTGACGTCTAGGGGGCTGTGAGAAATTCCCTGTAAGGCAGCAATCAGCCATTCTTTGCATGGACATACAGTGCAATTTCCTTTTCATCTCCACCCCCCTCCCTCCACCCCCCATAACGATCACAATATAACCCTCCTTAACGAGTTGGATTTGTGTCCCCCCCATCTGAAAGTGAAGGGGACAGAGTAACCCACAACATCGCTGGGGAGCTGAAGGCATCAGCGGCAGAGCTTGGCTGGAGTATGGGAGGTCCTGGTTCCCAGCCCTGAGCTCGGGTTACTAAATCACTTCCCACCCACTTGGGTTACGCACAGGAGGAAAGTAATCAGAATTTAACATGCTCAGTAAACATTAAAAGCATTTTCCAGTAAGTAACTGATTGTTAAAATAGAAATAAAAATGAATGCAAGAAATGGAAAATAGAAAAAAAGATGACAAGGTATCCTCATCCAGAGGCCGAGTGAGGTCCTTAAACTCTGAATTCTCATTGTAATCAGTGGAGCTCCACAATGAGAGCAGATAAATCTATTGATAATAGCTCCAATAATTAAACAGAGCAAATGAAACTAGATCCCATGGCGGCTTTTTACCCACCACATGCCTCTACCTGTTGCTACCTGTGATGGCTTCATAATGTACGACACGTGCCAAAGCACACAGGACAGTCCAGCCCTGCTAATTCACACTACAGGGACTTGGCATGTTTTACTTTCTGCCTGAGAAGAGTGATCAAAACTGGCTACTAATTATTGATTAAGAAGAGGGTTTTTTCAGTAAGAAAAAGTGGACTGGGGTTCACTTGCAGCTGTACCTCCCAGCTATTTTAATGCCATCAAACATGAGAAGCAAAATAGAAATATTCATTGATCCAGCTGATTTTCTCGTTTAGAAACATTTTAATTGCCTGTGTTTGGGATTTCCAAGAACTAGTCTGCTAATACTGGTGTTTATGCATTCCTTCTACCTTCACTTCCCTGGAACACTTGGATGAGAAGTCATAAAAACCTTCAGAAACGAGAAAATATGCACACACAGACTATTTCTAGTACAAGAGTTTATAAAGAATGACCTGCACTGATTCAACAGTTTTCCCACCCTTGAACATTTCCCCTAAGCCTTACATTAAAGAAAAAAAAGCAAAACGTGATCATCTTGTAAGAGTAAAGAGCTAAAATTTCTATTTTAATATGAACCGCGAGACAGAAGCGCTCGGGGACTCTGCATCCTCCCACAGCTCAGGGCATGAAGAGGATGGTGGCTCTGCCGGTGGCTCCTACAGCGATGAGAAATGGGCACCTGGACAAGTCTCGGGAGGTGAATGCTTTTCAAGTCCTTATTTTCCTTTAGGAAGAACTCCTCAAAAAGAGTTCAAATCTCTTGTGGTTGAGAAAAGGGAATAAAGCTTACCCTGGAAGGGCTGACATGAGCCTTTCCAGAGGGGCTACACACTCCATGTTACACACCAATGAAAAAAAATGAATCAGAAAGAGAATGATGGGGCACAAAAACCTTGCATTGCTTAATTTCAGGGCCAAAGTACCTCTCTTATCACTGTTCCACAGAAAAGATTTGTTCTCACTGTGTTTAAAACAAGAGCTGGAAGCTTATATCTTAAGAAGCTGAAGTATATTCCATGGTGAAAAGTAATATGTGTTACAAGAAAAAAAAAAAAAAAAGAAATAAAATAAAACCTCAGTTAGCGAAAAATACCCTAAGCTGTTTGGCACTGGTCACCATTGGCTATTGATTTTTTTTTTTTCCTTTTTTTTCTTAAATAATTCAGGTTGATAGGATTTATTCCTATTAATAGCTGTAAGCAACAGAACAAACTGTAGTCACTGCTGGCTCGGATTAAAATAGACACTTTGGGGTTTTTTTTTCCCCTCTGTCCGACGAAGATAGAAAGGCAAAACTTCTTTATGAAACTTGGGTCCGTTTCTGCCACTCACACTCTGTCTGGTCCTGCTCACTGCTTTGTGGGCAGCAGGGCATGTTCCCTCTCTGATGATGTTGAACTGGCACACCTCAAGCCTCTTGGAAAAAACCACTCCTGGATCGCTCCAACACCCTCTCCAGTCACATTTTTTTTGGCAGACCTCCTAGAATTGGGCAGTTTGTGTTTAAATCACCTGGTGCTCGGGCCTGGCGTCGGCAAGAGCTAACATTTTTTCAGTAGCGCTGAATGACTCTGATGGTATTTTCCTTCCCCCAGCTGGAGCCACACTTTGAAATTCTCACTATCAGAGTGATGCTACGATGCTAACGGGGAGAAAACATGAAGCCAGTTGGATTGCAAAGGCAGCTGTCCTGGAAGGAACAGAAAAGCCTGAACCCTGCAATTTCCAATGGCCCTTGGATGCAGAAACAGGATGGAGCAAGCTCCGGCTGCTTGAGGAAGCAGCGTTAGGATCAACCTTGTTAGTGCAACAGCCTACCTACCCACACCAGCCATACCAGCTGCATGACGGACGGGACTGTGCTACAGAAGCCTAGGGATAGCAAAAGCATCCTGCCACCTTCCTTGTCCCCTCTTCACCCTCCCCTCACCACCAAAAAAGACGGTTAAAAAATAAATTTAAAAATAATAATTAAAAAAAAAAAAAAAGGTAAATCAAGCCCAGAACAAAATGCAAGACTAGTTCAGGACTGGACTAGTCTTGCATTTGTTTTGGGGTGGGGAGGTGGAATGAGATGTTATGGGTGTGGCTTTTAGTAATGGGGATGGAAATGGTCACTAGCAGAGCGGATGACCAAAACTGCATACAGGAGAGTTTTAAAAAAAAAATTAAAAAAATAGAAAAATGGCTGACAACTGCAGACAAATTCTTCCTCAATACCTCCTCAGTAACATGGCCAAACCCCTACAATTTTACAATGTTTTCCAGACAAATTTCCTAAAGACGTTATCTGTCGAGCGGCAAGCCCAAAGTCGCCCTGGTCTCTGTCCTACGCCAGGTCAGCCCCTCCCAACTGCCATTCAGCTTTGGACCTTGCATCGCCACTTAACCAGGCAGAAACTGCCACGGTAGCTCATGCTTTTAGCAAAGAAGCAAAAATCAGTGCATTTCTGTAGATCAGCCAACAAAAAAGACGTGGTAAAAAAAAAAAAATAAAGAAAGAAAGGAAGAAATAAAAACAGTGCCATGGGCACAATTGCCTGCAAGAAGGAGTACAGTTTGTTATATTGCTTACAATGCAGTATTTTATCCAGCCTCTTCCAGCCAGGGACCTGTAAACCGGACTCTGTTCCAAAACCTTCCTCCTCTTCCAGTTGTCTGTGCAATGTATTGGCACTGTTCTGCTGGGCTGTCAAAAAAACTGGTTTAGAGATGCAGCTCTTCAGTCAGGTTTTTGCTCCAGTTCTAACCATATAAACTTATTTGTGCTTTTCAACAATTAAAGATAAAGAAGACGATTATACTTACTGAGAAAAGAGGGTTTTTTTACCATCAGTATCCCATGTTACTGATCAGAACGGGGGACTAAGGAGGTTGGGGGGGGTCCAGTTACAAATTCACAGCTGTCCACATCACAGAAACTTCATCAAAACTGGCATTAATTGGCTCATTCATCAAAACAGAGGTTCACAGGCCTCTGAACTAACCCTCCTGCAAATCCCCTGGAGGCGAAACCTCCAGAAGCGGGGCAAGCGCATTGGTGCAGCTGCACATGGGGGGAAAGCTTGCCCTGTGTGTGTATATATATATACACCTGTTATGTGGACAAACAGAAGACTTCTGTCTCGGAGGCTTTCAGTTGCCACGCTTCAGCAGTGTTCATCTTATCCTAAAAAGAGAAGAGTGCTGGGAAGGGCGCAGTGGTTTTATAGGTAACCTGAAAGCGTTACGATGCAGATGTGGATTTGCAAGAGGCGCAGGGATTGCTGCTCCCTTGGCTAACTGAGGCTTGAGATGTTGTGATGGTAAGCTACCGTGCCTCCAGAAGCTGGGCTAAGCATCTGATGTCCTAGCAGGGTCTCCTACCATCGTGTGGAACTGCATTACGGAGCAGAGATTCCCCAAAAAGAGCCTGGTTTGGGGAACCTAAGTCCTACAATAACAGAGCAGCATTACAATACACACACACAAAAAGATTACAGAGGACAATTGAGCCTGAAGTTAGATGAAAAAAAGGGCTTACTACAAAAAGATCTGGGTACCCAGAAGCTCTACGTTAAATGCATGAGCACCTACAGGGTGCTAGGCAGTAAATGGTTAGAACTGATCCAGTGGCACGGATTTGGAAGTAATGCCCAGAGGTCACTGGAGACTGAGTGCTGCTGCAGAGAATCACTTTTGTTTGGTCTATCACTTTACAAAATACTTCCTTAAAGAAAAAAAAAAAAATTGAAGAAAAGAGAAAGAATCTAAACTGTAAAATGAAGTGAACCTGAAAGCAACTATGCTAAAAATAAATCGTGTTTTTTGAACGTAGATGAGAAACCCTCCATCGCTTCTTTTCTCATAAGCCACTTTAGAAGGAAAATTATCCTACCAGAACAGTGTCTGAAAAATTCAATCAAGATTTGCCATTTGGAACATGCTTCCAGTTCAGTAAAACACACCTTCCAGAGAACCAGCCAAGGGCTACTGACACACACATACACACAGAGAAACACACAAACGAGGAAGAAAGAACGTAAGATAATGCAAACATGGGCTCCCTTACCGGCGAGCGGGTCTGAGGCTGGGTGTTCATTGTTTGAGGGGCTTGAGGGTACACCAATGTGGTTGGAGCTGCATTCTGTCCTGAGGGGTAAGGAGCCTGCCAGGGAACAAGAAAAGTAAATATAAAAAAAACAAAAACAAGTGTATCAAATAATTCATCCCAAAAGATAGTAAAGGGGACATGTTATCAGGTGGACTGCTGATCAACATTGAGGTAAAGTTGACATAGGTAATGGCGATGGAGAAAGCCTTCTCCATCAAGGACCCAACCAAATTATCAATGCTACCCTAAGCTACTCAAGAGCCTCAGCGAAGAGGCACATCAACCATGTCAGTGAAACCCTGTCTTGTCCAAATCCCCAGCCACACACTTTCCAAAAGCCTCCTCAGAACCCATTTCCAAGGAAAGCTGGAACTGTAGGTACTGCCGGTAAATCCTCCAAAATAAGACAAATGACAGGAAACAAGCTCAAATGCATTTCATACAAGCCACTGCTGCCTTAAAGCATTTGCAACACAATGAAATGGCCCGAAATTGTTACAGATGTAAGGCAGACCATGGGTTGTGTAAGTTTTTCATAGTTCCACTGATTTCAATGGGCCATAACAATTTATACCACCAGATGCTCTCCCTCATGTTATTTGCCCAAAGTAACAATAAACTGGAGCTGTAGTGTTATGCCGATTGCGCATTTTAACAAGACATTTAGAAATAACTTTTCAGACCTCTTTTTTCCTTTTAACAAAAAAAATTGTAACTTACCTTTTTTTTTTTTTTAAAAGAAAAACCCTTTATTATTGTAATGGCATAAAACACAGCCACTAGCCTGCAACAGCCTTCACTTTCAAGAGGAATTAGCCCAAACGCTAGGTGCTGCCCTAGCTCCTGCACAACTCCATTGCAAGCCACTTCTCCAGCTCCTCAGCTCTTCCCCTTTCACAGTCAATCCGTTGTGGTGCCAGCTCTGGATATTGGCATTGTTAATGGTAACCACAGTCCCTACCAACCTCCTGGCTACATACCATCAGATTTACTTGATGAATAAAGGAGCTCATCAGGTCTTGGGTCTCCTCCGGGAGAAGGTCTTTGGGCTCACCTTACAGATTATGGGAGAGGATATGCTTAAAAACATTGCAATACTTCTCTGCACACAGAATTACGATACATTCACAACGTGAGCCTTGCTGAAGAATCCCCTCTCAACCTTTGACTTTCATGGCCCTTGCATTAAAATTCAAGAGCAGGTCTAAGGAATAAAGGGAACCATTTTGGACCATAATGTGGTACTGAGAGAACAGGTTTCACTGCACCAGCCCTCAGGCACATTTCAGGGTATCTTTGATTTGAATGCTGCTACATTTGATTTAATAATTAAGTTTTTAAACAATAAAACTAAGTTACAGTTGGTAGGCTAAACCTGTTTATTAGAGAAAGAAAAAAGAAACTTATAAAACCTTAGCTATCAAGAGAGGTGATCCAGCATAAAGCCTGAAGCTCTGTTTTAGGCAAATAGCTCAAGGAGTAGTGTAGAAACAATGCAAAATGTGCTGCTTCTAGAAAGAAACTCAGTCCTGAACCTGCAAAACTTCCAAGTCTGAATCAGCAAGCTATGCCAAGTATAATGAGGCATGTTCTGGCTTTCAAGGGAGAGTCAACCAGTCCTTACAAGATGAAGGATGTGTGCTTTTAAGGAAAAGAAAGCAAGTTAAGAAGAGTTTTTCTTATGAAATAAGGTGGGTGTAACAGTATGCCACTGGGTAAGGCACGTATTTACTTCTCATCTCCCAGGCTGAGTCGTACCGCAGTCACAGACCTTACCCACAGCTCAGCCTCTTTAGCCCTTTCAATATGAGCAAACGTAAGATGGTTTTGGTGCAAGAATATGTCTTATTTTGGAAAAGCACCTAGTACATCTGATCGCTAAAAGAGATCCACCGCCAAGTGCCCCAGCACACACCGACCAGTGTCCTGTGCCTTGTGGAGCATCTAGGAGACAGCTGGGGTCTCCGTGTTGTTCTTTTTTTCTTCTTTTTCATCCCTAGACATAAAATCCCCATTTAATCTCCTGCTGATCAAAACGTAATACAAGGTAAATGAAAATATAGTTTAGAAACAATGCGACCAAGGAATTTTCCAGACTCGGAAAACAAAACAAAACCCAAAACGTGGCAGAGGCGATGAGGGGACTTGAGCACAGCCCAAATATAGTCCCATCCCAAACACCCACTGCCGCAATACCACCTATTCCTACTTTGGGACCACACTCAAACTGATCATTAAAGGGCAAAACCTAAGCACAAGTACATAGACACTTAAGGAGAGCATTCCTGCTACACAAGCTAACTAGGCAGGACGTTCTGTTACTTTCCCCCTGCTTTTCACGTTGCTTTCTGCGTCAAAGAGATCATAAAAATGTACATCTCCAAGTCTATCACTAGATCTTTCCTGTGATTCAGGACGCCAAAGCACACTCGGTAGAACATTTAGCTGAAGAATGCTGTTCTGTAGTAGTTTATACCAATACAGCAGCAAAGACTCTGGTTCAAGAGCAGTTAAATGCTTTAATCAGCTCCTGCTATGAAGGCAGCAACCTCAGGCAGGTAAGGAGGGCAGGTTTTCCACTGCCCCCCCTTCTCCAGGAGCTCGTTTGGTCTAATCCTCTCCTGCCAGCGCTTCCCTCCCTTCCTACCACTGGCAAAACCTCTAATTCCTGTTAACAACTAATTTGCAAGAAGTCTTCTAATTTTTTTTATTTTTGAGATGTCAGATGCAGCATCAAATATTTTCCCCTTTTATTTGACAAGTGTGATTCTGCTGGAGCTGTTCGTGTCAATGCTGTGTAATAAACAGTATGTGCCATATCTCGCAGCAGTAGTGACACCACAGCAACGAGCGATCGCAGCACAGCGGAGAATAACCGAGTACTAACAAGACACAGGGAAACGCTGGTTATCTTTTCATCCACAGCCTAGAGAAGTGTCCTGCATTTGCAGCATCTTGCTGCTGACTTTCTGCAGCTGGGCTCTCTGCCCAACATGAGATTAAGGCTGAGGCTTTCCATGTCAGTCCATGCACCTTGCAAAAGGTCCTGATGTTACTCTTGCAGCAAACATGCAGGGTAGGTGACTGCGTTGGGAAATATTACGAACGCTCACATGTAAGTGGGCCAGTTGACCACCAGCTCCTTGTGCCTCCAGCTCTGCATCTCAGGAGAAGAGACCTTACCCCAGACAGTTTCAATTCCTGCAGAGGAAAATATCCGCTATTCTCCCCCTTCTTCAGGCCCAGGAAACATGTTTTCTTCCGGGCTTTACTCACACGCAACAGAACAGAGCCTAAGTCAGATATAACTTCCATGCTCCCCACCCCCCCTACACACACCCCCCCCAAGTTTTTACCCACCTCCAAAACAGCCTGAGTTTTCGTTTGATCACCCAAGCAACAGGAAAATTGAAGGAAAGGAAGCGCAGCTATTGCTAAGCCTAAAACCCTATGAGTTTTAGCACAAAGACCATATAGCAGGCATTTTTAAATACAGTGCCAAAGACAGCCACCTCACTGACACCAGATGTCATTTCTGACACTAGCAGGGCTGAGAGGCAAATGCAAGGCGACGCAATCTAGTGATAAGTTTGCTTTAGTATTTAAACCCTATCAGAATAAGCATAGCATTAGGTTATGAATAAAGAAAAAAGCATGTGAAGGCTTAAACAGCAGCCACTGAAGGGTTTCTGCTATTAAGCTGTCATCAAAACAAGGTAATTTTGGACAGCCAGCGCTGTTCCTAACCCAGATGACCGCTCCGGGTGCTAGGTTCACAACTGCAGCCTTGAGGAAGGAGTGCGATGCAAATCCCCCTGAAGACAACAAACATCACCTAAATAAACACGTTTCACAACTATTACACAACAACAAATGCTTCTGCTCTGCAGGCTTCAAACCAGTTGGAGGTGTGCCTTAACTGGTGTTTGTGTTAAAACCATAACAGGGCAGGGGGGAAGTGCTTTATAAATTGCTGCAGGTACTAAGTTCACCTGTAAGTACGAGATAGCCTAAATAAACTATCAAAACATCTGATAGAATAAATTCCAGCACTCTGTTGTTTTTCAGACAAGTCAGCTGATTAGAAGTATCACAGCTATTCATCTGTCAAAAGGACTTTTTTCTGTGCCAAGCATCTAAATAGGTACACAAAGTAATATAATCACATGCAGTCATGCTGGAAATATGTGGCTTTCACGCACTGTGGCTGAAATGCTGAGGATGAGGTGAGCAAATGAAGAGGTCAGCGAGGAAATGCTCCAAAAATCCCCTAAATAAACCTACCATGGAGGGGAAGGCAGGGAAGCAAATATTGCTCTGTATCAAAATTTTGGTTCAGAAGCATCTGAACGCTGGCATCGAAACCCCTGAAGTTCAAATAATCACAGCACCCCGAGCTGGAACAGAACAGACGGCTGCTGAGCTGCTCCACTTTCAAGGTAGAGCAATTTGCTTCCCTTAAAGCTTTCATCTTTGTGATTTTATATGTCAGATGTGGCTATTCATGGGGGGAAGGCGATTAACAGTTGCGTGTTTATGTATTCCCGCAACTTGCTGGGGAAAACCCTTTCTATCCATTTTCAGTGCAGTTTCCACCTTGGGCTGCTGACTGTGCTAAACAAAAAAATAAATAAAATAATCACCTCCAACAAAACAAACGAAAGAAGTTAGTCTTAGATCAGTTCCCGAGCTAGTTAATAAACACTGAGCCTGCTGCGTAACATGACTCCCTGGGTACTGACTGTACTGGGAATAAACAGGCAAAGTACACACATCAGGTTGAGAAAAAGCTGAGTCACACAGCTCTCTGCCTCCCGCAGCCGGTGGAAATTTTTTTTTGGAACAAAACTCTTAAATCCTCAGGCAGAAA
Organism: Gorsachius goisagi; assembly: GCA_018403395.1. Classification (NCBI taxonomy): domain Eukaryota; kingdom Metazoa; phylum Chordata; class Aves; order Pelecaniformes; family Ardeidae; genus Gorsachius; species Gorsachius goisagi. Next base: position 28,242 of record BOSO01002866.1, read on the forward strand.
GGTGTTGCTTGCTGAGCTTTCTGCCTTTGGCAGCGCGGTTGGGTTTGGTGTGGGAAGGGGTTAAGCCCCATCGCCGTTTCTTGAATCCTCTCTTGAGACGTAGGGAAGAAGTTCGGCTGGGTCTATATTTACTGAAGTTACATACGAGGAGGAGAAATGGTCTTGTAGTTCCAACACATGACCGTGACTCAGGAGCTTGCCGCTCTATTACCACCGCTACTGCTGTGACCTTGGGTGAGAAAACCTTCCAACTTCCAGTTACTTCCCAGTAACACCGATGCAGTGACCGTGCTCCTGTCCGGGGCTAGCCGAAACTCTGCTGAATGCCAGCAAAAAGCTTTAATCTCTCTGGGAAGAACATGAGAGCGTAAGCAAAATATTTTATAACAATACGAAGCGTGCTGAGGCCACAGGAAGCCCTCGGCTATCCCAGAGCAACCCCAAAGGTCATTTTTCCTGCGTGGCCACAACAGAAAAGCATGTGAATAAAAAAATATGATACTTTGCCATAGTGGTTTATATCTCATTGGAGCACTCAGGTCATTACACCCGTAAGTGGAGAGTACCCAGGTAAAAGCTTACCAAAAGTGCCACTGCATGGACTTTCAGAAAGATTTTTAACCATTTGATGTTGAGGCATAAAATATCAAACCCAAAAATAGGATCAAACTGTTGCAAGATCCATCTCTGCCCCCAGATGACCCCCAAACAAAACCACACACATTTCTCTGGATGTAAACATATTTGTGTACAACAGCAGTCTTCTACCAAGACATTCACTGTCCCAGTTAAATGCTAAATCTTGATTAAAGCCGCACCAGGTGGGCACTCAGAGTAACAGTGCACTGGGGAGTCCTGTCCCTAAATTTATAAATTCTTATTTATACAAGCTAGCTGACACAAAATGCAAGAGAACTGCCTCTGGAGCAACATGCAGGAGAGAGCGCTACAAGAGTCATCGGCAAGATCATTGCATGGGTGTTTCCTTTTTATCCCTGTTTTTAACGGCCAGACTCAGTTTTCCTTCCAGCTGCTGAACTATTTTCCTCAAGAAAAAGCAAAACAGGGACCACGGGATGGGCTGTCCTGATGCACCAGCCCTTGAGGCTGCTCTTAAAGCCTCTTGGAAAGTTTTCCCCTAGGTCACTGGCCTGGACAGCAAGAATCTGGCCTCGGATGCAGGTGGAGAAATCCCCTGCAGCAGCATAAACCGTCACCTGCAAGGATGCAGCTTTTAATTCTGAATCATCGTTCATTTGTTGAGTTGGGTTTGCTCTGCCCTCCCGCCGCCTGACATGGACTCACCGTACCACCTACGTGGCTGCAACCATGCAGTACCCAATAAGCAGAAATCTCTCAGCGTTCAGCTCTTAAAAAGTACGAGGGTTATAATTTAAAACCTGTATCTTCATTTCTACCTAACAAACTCACCCACAGGCAAGCGCACAGCAGGGCGGCAGTTCTCCAGACTGCCCCCTCCTACAAAGCCAGCACATTTTTTTTTCCTCAAGCTTTGGTTTCTGAATGACCTCAGTTTTAGGAAAGGTGAATATGAGCACTGTATACACATGCAATATAAGTGGCTGTCCTCTCCTCCCCCAAACCCAAGTGGTTGGCTCCCATTTCTGTGCTCCTTCAGCAGTGGTGCTGGCTTCAAGTGACTGTGAAAGCGTTTAAAACTTCCAAATTACAGCAAGTTTGGTTTTTTTAATCTGATATGAAAAGCGACATTATTGCAAGACAGAACAGCTACAGCCAGAGCATTCAAAAACAGCCTGGAATCTCCTACAACTACAGCCTACAAGACACAGTGCAAACAAAAGGCCCATTTTTCCATTTGGGTGCTGACTTCTGAACACTGGTAGCATCAAGTGAAAGGGATGAAAAGGTTCCTGCTCTTGCCATCTTCCTTGCTGTCCTCCCAGGGGTTGCAGCACCTTCTGCAGAGGTGCTTGAACTGGGGATAAGGCAGCGTTTGACCTAAAATTAGTATGTTGGCAACGGATAAAATAAAATGCTTTTTAACTAAGTCACTGAGCTCTCAACAAGTGGCATCTCCAGAGATGCCCAAGATTCAGCTCCCTTAAGTTCAGGTGGCAAAGGATTAGATCTTTTCATCCACCTGCACTCACAAAGCAACACCATGAGAAGCCAAAACAGCCACACGAGACCTCAGTGTCTCTCTGCCCCTCCAGTCTCCGTTTTGCTCAGGGTTACGTTATTGATGTACAAACACACACCTTGGTGACAAACGGACAGTACAAACCTAACACCTGCATCATCTCAGTAACCCACCCAATGGCTGCACGCACAAGCAATAAAGTCCTGCAGGGAAAGAGAAATAAGTGCCAGAACAGCTCACCAAAATCCTGCAGGAGTCAACTGCGCTTGGCACATCAAAAAGCATCGCCTTGCACCCATACCAACGTCACTACAATACCTGGAAACCTGCGCTGCAACCACCTCAGGTTAGTTCCTGCATCCGAACACAAACATGACATTACTCAGCTCCAGGATTTCTTTTGAACATAGTTGATTTTTATTACTATTTTGGTAACTAGATGATTCAAACCCATCTAACTTTTTTTTTTTTCCCCCTGGTGTGCCCTGCAGTCAGCAGAACAGGGTCATGGCAGACTTTGAAGCTGCTGTCTGCAATGACTTGTATGATGTGAATAATTTGAGTATGGTAGGAAAAAAACTGCAGTATCTGTAATGTCCATCTGTAATAGAACCAGCTCATCTGTGAACATTACAAATGACGATGCAGAACCCTGAATTATTCAATGTATTAATTTCAGGGTTTTCTAGACAGTACCCTCTCAAATAATGCATAAAAGCATATTCTCACTCTACTGCTGTGAACTATCCCAGCTTTACAGCTTTAAAAATAGCACAACGATTAAACCAATAAATAAGGAGAATTCCACTCTAAGAGCTCGTAGCTTGGCTTTCATTACTTACAACGATGCTTCAACAGCCTGTCATCAAACACGCTATCGTAAGTCCTCATTCACAGCACATGTTCAAATACACAGGGTTTTTTGCATACATTGCATCAAGAATTTCAAACTTTTTTAAGCGGCTCATTTGCAAATTACCTGGCATTGCTGAAATCAGCTTGTCCTCATCATAGCATCTTTGCAAAATAAAAATACATGGCAGTTCTACTCCACTGACTCTCCATAAGCCAGAGCTGCTACCCCGTAAGACGCATAAGCAGCTTGAAAACACTCTGGTTTTCTGCATCTATTGGTAAATATTACTTGGAATATTCAAAGTCCCATTAAAATCAATGATGCAAGTCCCAGAGCTCTTCTGTGACACTGAACAGGTTATGCAGATTAAAGGTTTCCACTTTAAAACAACTTTACAGCGCAAATATCCTGCTCCTCATGAAGGGGCTGGGACACCGGTACAAAGTCTTTGCACATCAGATTTTCTAGGAAGCTTCAAGGATTGGATTTGGATAGAAGCAAAGAGTAAACAGAAACTGTGACTGTTCAGTGCCTTTATTTAGATTCATAAGGTTATTTCCAAAAGCCGTTTCCTGGAAATGCCAGATATTCGGTTAGCTCCATGTGTCCCATCCTATAAAGGCGGTGGGGATTTTAAGGATTCACCAAACTGCAGGCGAGAAGACAGAAGAGAAAAGAGCCTGCACTGCTTGCAGCAGTCGGCATCCTCACTCCTACTCCTCCTCGCAAGCACATGGGTTTCCACTCCCCCCTTTTCCATAAGCCCAGCCTTTAGGAGAATTCCCCATGTTGGCAAATATTAAACCTGGCCTTTAAAAGAATAAAAATATCCTGACCCAGAAGGAATTACTTCTTTATTATCTCTATTCCTCTGTAGCAACTTGTCTCGGGGCATATCAGCTGTGTTGTTAAAAATTTAGCAGGGCAGGTAATGACGTTTTTTACGGCTCCGTACGATTTAGCATCACGCATTCGAGTGGGCAAAGGCAGTGAGCCGAACAGGGAAACGGAGTTCCAAGTAACAACCGCAGAAATACAGGCATTTTTCTTACTTTAACATAAATAATCAGGTTCCCACCAAAGGAGGGCAGTGAAGGAAATGGGGTTTCCTCTTGCCTGGACAAAGACGGTTTGTGCAACGGACAGTACAGACACAAGATATGAGCGCCTTTCCTTCCTGCGTGAGACACTGCAGTTACTATTTCCGTTGGGATGTTAGGAAGGAGGAGGGTGAAAAGGGAAAGCAAGACAGAAAGGGTCCCTGTTGGACGCACCATCTCCCCAAAGTTCAGGCTTACCCCACGTTTTTAACATAATAATTGCAATTATTTTATCAGCAGCTATACTGCTGAATGCAACTGTCCATTACTGCGGTGCTACACACAAAGGTAAATACAACACACGGCTTTTGGGGGGAAAAGACAATCTTGCTGCTTTCTTTTTAATTAAAAAAAAAAGATAAGGCGCTCAAGCTAGTAAGCCCATGCTAAATTTCAGACAGCAGTGATGTGGTAAGCTGAAGACGCAGAGCGAAATATTTAAACAAGCGTAATTTTGAGACATCAGGGTGGACAGATGTCCTGCTCCTGGCCGTCCTCCTCCCAAAGGCATTTGTTTATTAAATCCCCCAACACAGATCCTGCCTAGGTTCAAAACTGCTGTTAACGAAGGCACGAGGGCAAGGATAATACAACCGTAGATTATCATTTCATAACATCTGTAAATACTAGTGCGGATTTACTTGGCTTCTTACAGAGACTGAAATGTCAGTTCCTGCCTCAACTGCAGCACATGGTTCGCAGATGGGGGTGGTCTGGTAACGACCATTACATAATTAAGTGAATTGGTATTTTCCATAAGAAAGGTACTTAAAAACAGAGTGTATGCGTGTGCCTGCACGCGATAGGGAGAGAAATTCCAACAACTCCACTGCTGGAAGCAGACCTGTAAACCTCGGCAGAGACACCCTTGAGTTTACAAAGTGCCTTTTGCTTGTCGTATAAAATTTCATTCCAATTTAAACAGAACATGAACTTTGAGGATGAATACCTGTGCTCAGGAACATGACCTGCAGTCAGCCAAGACCCCTACTCCACGCTACTGTCAAATAGCATCAGCAAGTTTGAGCTTTTCCTCCTACTTTCCTCCAAGATCCAACAAAAAGCTTCAAAAATTTGTTGGCTTCTATCTCTAAGGATGCTTCCATCCTTGGAGATACTCAAACATGGTCCAGAGTAACCTGCTCTAGCTGACCCTGCTTTGAGCGGGCACTTGGACTAGATGACCTCCAGGTCTCTTCCAACCTTAACTTTTTTATGATGGCAGCAATCAGACAAAATGGTGAAGTTTTACTGCATCACACTGAAGCCCGGTAATACCACTGTGCATAACTCTGTGCAAATTCAGGCAATTTAAATCAACTAAATAAATTACTGGTTTATAACAGCACAATGAAGAGGGGTTTATGGAGAACACGGGCACAGTCCTTCCAGGTTACAAGGAGCCAAAAGTGGAATTACCACTCCGTAACCATCAAATCCTTTTGTGTTGTGTGTCACGAGTGGAAAGCAGCACATCAAGATGCCAGCTCGCAGGAGAACCACGCCATTCACCGGTTTCAAACCTTCACCCCTCTTGGGTAGGTCCTCCCTGCTGAAATGACAAACAGCAGACTCCAATAATTCAAGGGCTCCTTCTTCCCAGTTTTATCTAGTTGCAGGGATGTTTTATGCCCTCTACTCCTACAAAACGCAGACTGTGTAAAGGTCTGACTTTTGTGCTGACTTTGGTGTTTACTGGGACACGCTGCCTTCTGCAACACATTGTGTTTGGTTAAAAACTACGTATTTTCTGGAGCATACAAGAAAACATCCATTAAATTCCACGGAACGGAAGGTATTGTTACAGAGGGAATACCAGAATAGAAATTATTAAACATAAGGAAACAGCAAGTTGCCTCACATTATTTTGTCATCTTATATTATGAACAAAAACGTGGTTCAACAAGTGGTAAAGTCTGAAGAGCATCAAAATAAAGCACAGTCTCCGGCACTGCGAGAACCGAAAATGTGCGCAGAAAAGTCCTGAAGAAATGGATCTGTAGAATTTTAAAACAGCTAATTTTCTGTTAAAAATGCTATTTCAACCTCCCCCCCCAAAAAAGTTACTGGCAATTTTAAAACCACTTTTGATTCACAATAGTATCACAAGCCAAAAGAAAACTATTCCGCTAGATCATGCATCCAGGGTGCACGTGGCCAAGACACTGTGAGACCTTTCAAATTAACTCGGTTTGCACAAGGGCGGATGGGCCAGAGAAGACTCCGAGCCAGGCTAGGGTTAGTCCTGAAAGAAAAAGCTCAAGCAGCAGCAGAAAAAAACCCCACATTATCTTTCCCCACTGGGCACACGAGACCACATGGAGAAGTATGAAACACACATCTCAAAGCAGTAACCCACTGCAAAAGGTCCTAGAGGCAGTGAGGGGGGTGGTGGGCAGGCAGACCTTGTCCTAACTAGACTCAATCTTCCCTTTGCACATGGACGTGATAAAATTGTAAGAGGTTTTTTCTTTCTTTCCTTGTTAGAAAAAAAAAAAAAAAATTAAGGCTGTTTCTAGTCCTTCCTAAGTGCATGGATATTAAAACCAATTTGTTCATCCCACCTACGTCATGCCTTTTGAAAGTTAACCGTTTCCAAGGTTAAATGAGTACTAAAGTTAATAGCATTAACTGGTGTTCGAAGCTGCGTTTTGCCTTCCCCACTACCCCAGCTCTCCCTTCCTGCAGCCCTGACACCCAGCTGCTCCCCCCAAATTAGAAGACACCCGTGAAGTTGAGCAGCCCTACACAAAAGCGCCGATAGCGGTGCTGAGACACAGCCGTTCTTTACATTTCCAGCACAGATTCGCCCAGATTTAAACTGAGGAGGTAAAAGGCACAGCAATGGATCAAAAAAATAATGAAATACGTTATATGAGCAAATATTCCCAGCTTTATTAACCCAATCAAAAACCTACTAAATCCTATTACAAAACAGAGAGTTCGGCTGCACTTCCAGCAGGTCTTTAACACAAAGGCCAAAAGAAGATTACACTTCTCCTGGATTTATCAGCTATTAAATAACTTGCATTTTCAAGTCTCCACCCGCAGTCACATATTCCTGCAAGCTCAGAATTAGCGAGATGCATTCAAGATACGTGTTGTGACCAAGCCTGACCTGGATGTACAGAAGCACACACAAGAAAAGAAAAGTACACGAGGTCAAATTCTTGATTGCTCAGAAAAAATACCTTAATGCGTATGTCTGGAAGACAGGTTTCTTGCCTGCAAGCACCATCAAGAGTTTAGTTGTTTAAATTTTCTTTATCCTCATTATCTGCTATGGACAGAAGACCCAAGAAACTGAAATCTGCTGTTCAGAGGGGCAGCACGCACATTCAAACTTCTCTCTTGGCCAGTCCAGCCCCGATTTCTTCACTTACACAAGTAAAGTTTAATCTTTCATTCTGTGTCAGCATCATTGTGACTAACAACCATACCTGCTCTACAAGTTACAGGATTCTGTGTGGTTTTAATCGGCATGAAATCGGCTGTAACAGCACCTATAATGACATGGAGGTTCCAGTACAGAAAAGTTCTCTGGGTAAAGAGCTCCCTGCAAAGCTTAGAGAACCGACTCTGACCAAGGTGTCCACGGAAGATGCTCTCCTACCTCAGAAAATGATGGACCGGGTGTTCGCACAAACGAGATGATGAAAATTAGGGAGCCCCTTGCGCTCCAGGGGCCGTGGAAGTTTATCATCTGACTTTACACATAGCAAAGGATACACAGACTCAGACAATGGGGAATAGTTGCATTTGGGGGGAGATGAGGGTAATGCGTCGTTTGCAGGCAACAAAACACAGAAGGCAACACGAGGAGCAAAGAGTTATGACCCAGGGCACCTGATCACAGGGCATGAACGAGCCCGGTTACGATAAAATTCCATTCCCTCTTCCACTCCAATCCATTAATAAACATCAATTTATTAAAAGTATCTAACATCTAAATTGGGCTATGAATGATGGGAGGGAAGTATTGAATAAACATCACGGTTGTAACAGGATTCCGGCTCCCATAGATAGGATCCAAGATAATAAAAGAGGGGCTTGGGGATTGCCTATAAACATGCCACAGATGGCACACAGACACGCTTCCTGGCACCGATTCCCAGACCTTAAGGTATTAAGGAATGTCTTGCTGCTATTACAAATGCTAATTTAGCGATGGTGACATTTTTGAGGACCAGAACAAAACCACAAAACTCTTTTCACTTAAGGCAAAGAACCAGATGGTAACAAGTTTCAGCTAGTACAGTCTGATTTGGATTTAAAATCAGCCACCTAAAAGTCAAGGTCTCTGTACACCAAGATCCTGAGAATTCAGCTCCTCTTGCACTTTTGTTTTCTGTGGGTGTATCTCGACATTGTCAGAAACGGATAAGGGATTATTAAATGCAGCTGTCAATAACCACAACAGCTTCAGAGTAAGGTCTCAATAGATGCCACGGGGTTCCCTGCTGACCAGGTACTCCATCACTTGAGCCTACCAGGTAGGCATGGGCACACAGTGCTGATCTGCTCCGTGCACAGCATGTTCCTAACAAGAGCAAAAGCTTTCCCTGATGACAGAGGAAATTCCTGGCGATTTGTTCCAAGCACGGTCAGTTGGTGCTTACAAACTGCGGTCCCGGACTAAAAAGAATCCCTCGGCATGCACGTCAGTTTTAAAGCTGAGGCAGAGAAAGCCAAGAGCCTTTTCCAAACCATTCCCCTCTTGCTTTGCTTCATCCCATGCACCAGAACCCACTGCACTTGTTCATTGGGAACCTTCAAAGCACTCCTAGGTCACGAGGAGGGATGAAATTGTCTTCTCCGGATGCCCTAAGCTTTGGATGCTACCTCCTGCTCATGGTACAACTGGAGGAGCCCTCTCCTCTTTTGATCACTCACTGGACAGAGGGAAGCACTTTGCTGCTGCGTCCTTCCAAGCCCCAGTCTGGTTGCTTTGGAAGAGCTCTGCTTTGTCGTTATTCCCCTCTTAAGGCACAACTACACCATAAATTACTGTAACGTAAAGCTGGAGCGGTGGGGCAGGTTTACAGTATTTCAGCTGCTTTGTGTTAACTGCCGGTGTGAATGCTCTTTGACTGCACCACATGCATTGGACTCTCTCGCATCTGTCATGGGATGAGAGTGCTCAGGCAAGTGGTTACACTGCAGTGCCAAGACCTATGTGACTGCAGGATAACTTGCTCTGGTAGCCATGCCCAAGGAGAAACGTCTTTGCTCCTTTTTCAATGACTTCTCCTTTCCTCTGTACGCTGAGAAAGCGAATTGTCTGAAACCAGCCACTTCTGAAGTCAGCAGGCCAAGGGAGATGCGCCCCTCCTCTCCCAGTCGGTACGAGGGGCCCTTTCACACAAAGAACAACAGAAATATGAATTTTTATGTACGTGAGGCCACATCTGGCCATAACATCACTGCAGCAATATGTGCTGTGCATTCCCCAGCACCAGCAGAGTTCAACATTCCTGAGAGCAGCAGTATGATTTCAAGGCCCTGGAATTTGGGAAGCAGAAATGCTGTCTCTTGCTGCAGGAGACGGGGGTGTGGGACTGTTTCACGCTGCTGCCAAGCTCTTCTTGTTTTGCTGCAGAAACTAATTCTGAAGAGCAGCAAAGTGCCAGAGGCTGGTCATTATGAAAGACTTCGGAGGAAGTTGAACAGCAAGCCTCTCTCTTGTTTTGGCTATGTCAAATGGAAAAGAATAAGCGAAAAAGACACGAAACCACAGCACCACACGACCTTCTGTTTATTTGAATAAAGTTAAAGGAAAGCCAGCTACAAAGGTACAACATACATTTGCACCTGACTTTTCTTCCCACAGGAGACACTAAATGTCCTGTACATCTCCTGGTCTGTGGTTCCCAAAGTCTCTCTTACAGACCACTCAACGCGATGCTGTCATCTTGACAGGCAGAGGTTTGCAGACCTACAAAGTGGTCCAGCTGCCAGCATCCAGAGTTCTTGTAAGGGACAGCAGTTCCTTTTATCACTCGCTGGCATTTTAAGATATTACTGAATCTCTCATCACCCAGACTTACTGGAACAGACAGCTTTAGACCAGCCAGGACAGTGAGGGGACCACTTGTAGAACCGCAGTGCTTGCTAACCCTCCATTCTCCTTCACAGCACAGCTTCTGCAAGATCCCCACTTGAAGAAACTGGTGAGCAAATCGGAGCCCCAAGAGGAGGGATGCTGAAATGGCCCCTAGATAAAAGCAAGGGACCGACCTCTCTGCTGACTGACAGTCAGCACGCAGAGTACTTTGTTGCCACACAAGCAAGTAACACATATTCTATCACTGGCAAAATTATTTTTAGACCTAAATGATACCTGAAGCCCAAAACCACACACGAATATTTTCATTCGCTACTGCCTAAAAAGCAGTCCCTACCTTGGAAAGACTCAGTTTTATGAGTATTGGTTAAGTCACGGTTCTGGTGGAGAAATCAATGACCCCTTAATCAGATTCTAATTCAGATGAAGTGGTCTCTTCCTTACCTTTTTAATTACTGTGTCAAATCCAGAATACACACACTCGCCCCGCAGCATGCTAAACACACACCGCTACATTAGGCACAACTGGACAAATGCTAAGACTGCCTTTGTTCAGTGTTCAGTCATCAGCGTAGAGTGGGTTGTTAAGATGCAGAGTAGTTTGCGAAGTGTCACATTGCTATTAAAGAAATCAGCAATAAACCATTCATCCGAACACCATGTCAGCTCTGGTGCCTTTATCTCAAAAGGGAAATAGCAGCATTTAAGGGGTCCAAGAATCAGACAAAACCAACAATTACAGCATGGAAAAACTTTCAAGTGATGAGAGATTTAAAGGATTTTGATTGTTTACCTAAAGGAAACACAAATAAATGAAGTCATGATAGAAACTCTCAAACCAACAAGCAGCCTGGAAATAGGAAACTTCCACTCACCTCGTTTCTTAATGCAAGCACAAGAGGGCATTCAATGAAACCCACAGGAGAAAAATGACGGATGCACTAAAAAGGTAACACTTTCACCCAACACTCTGCCCAACTGAGGAATTCCTTACCATAATATAACAGTGAAACTCAACACCTGACAGGGGTTGCAGTGAGGTATACATAAGAATATTCAGAATTTGAGTGTTAAAAAAAATAAAAAACCAAAACACCAACCCAAAACAGACCACCTTAAAGTTTACAGAAACCTTCTTCTGGGGGCACATTATCCTGGAACTGCTTATGTCAAGAGTCTTGAACTCCTTTCAAGCCTTACTGGCAGCAGTGTCCCAAGTGTAAGCACTTCCATTTTAACTCTACAGTTCCAGCTGCCAATGAGAGGGTCAACTGATGGGACACCACAGGAGTGAAAAGACCCGGTCAGAGGCAAAGCAGGTGCTGTGAACAAACAGAAATCCCTGGTTTTGCTGCTTTGCTACTGAATCCCAGCTTTGTAGGAATCACCTGGGGGAAGCTCCCCAGACCTCGCTCCTCTATAGTCCCAGAAGTACACAATGACAGATGCTTTGCCTGGTGTACAGCCATGGATCTTGTTTTTCTTCCCCTCACTAAGCACGCAAGTGCCAGCCCCATATAGTCAGAGGACAAATATCTTCCTAGAGCCCTCGAGGATCCTCAGCCGACATGGAGGACATAAGGTCAAACCACTCCTGCTAGCAGCATCGGAGTGACACAATCTGACACTCATTTCCAAGACTATGAGAGCTAGCAGAACAGGAAACGAGCATTTTCCTGGCTGGCTGGAGTGGTGATTTGGCACAGAGCCCACTGAATACGTATGCACTGACTCAACAGGAAAATATTAAGGGAAGAAAAAAAACCTCTTGATTAGAACATTTTTTTAAAAGAGGCTGCCTAGAACATTCTCTTTCTTCCCCTTCTTATCTGCCACATGATTAGCTTCCCTCTGTTGACGAGGTTTACCAGGAATTAATTTCTTGATACATGACACAAGCCAGGCAATGTTTTAGGGTTTGCTCTGCAACCCTGCTACATTCTTCCTCTGTTATGTGAGGCTCAGTCTTCAAACCAGAGCCTTTATTTCCAACAACCATGAAAGCAAGAGTGCAAGAAACTGCTCCAATACCACTGACTGATGCCTGCAAGCTACTAACGATCCTGCATAGATACTTCAGCCCCACTCCATAAAGGATGAGCATTGGCACATTTTCAAACATCGCCACAAACGTCCAGTTTTTCCACCAAGTTTTATCTAGAATGCGTACTATTAAGGTGATGTGTTCCTTAAGTGACCTTGTTTTCACACATCTCCTAGTCCAAAAGGTCAGCTGCGGTTTAGTATTTCAACCCAATTGAAGAGGCTGGCAGGAGTAGGAAGCTTGCCTTCTCCCAGGGCTGTGATACACTCCAGGCTCTCCCCATCACAGCGCGCAGCCGTTCCCAGCCCATCCTCAGCTCGTCATCCTGCCTCCCCACTTAACATTTTGTTCAGAACAAAACCGCGCTTCTTAAGAGCCAACCTACTCATGTCTTCCTACTTTATTCCATTTATTCAAAGTATAAATTAAACAAGAGCAAATGAAATGTAAGGCTTTCCTCTATCTCAAAGCTCGATGCTTTTACATATCCCACTTTCCCCGATCCCGTACCTTTTAACTCCCTTTTTTCTGCGCCCCAGTACCTGTTGCTTTTGCCCCTTCCTTTTTTAAGCTTCTCCACTCTCACATCAACCCTATAGAATATTCATCTAATAAAGACTACAAAAAGACCAGTTTATTCCACATATCTTACTAAACCCTATTTCTCCATTCTTATTGTAGCTCCTATTTATCTCTTCTGTACCTTTTTTTGTAATCAGTCCTTTGTCTCATTCCTTTTATTAGCATTCATTTTTGTGATTCATTTTACCGTCCCACTTCTTAGGAGAATTACACAATTGCAGCGTCCTGTACAAAACATTTGAAATGGAAAATCCCTAACAGAGGACATCAGGCACTTTTACGGCGTTTAAAATGGAAGTCAGGCTGTGCCCCAAAGCAGCCTAACCCAACAGGAAAGCACATTCCTCATCACTGAGTATTTCCTATAATTTTCCAAGTTGCCTTTAGTTTCTTTTACAGAATCAACAATGAACCGATGCCTAATAAACTTGAGTGCTACCTGTAAGTCACTGCAAGGTTTGAGCCGTGTAAAGACATTATTCCCTCATCAAGCTTTATATGCTGGTCACAGACAAGACAGCTATGTCAATTCTTGAGCAGCAAAGCTGAGATTCCAACAAGAGGAAAAGAGGGAGGCTGGGAACGCTCTGCTCCAATGCCAGCTCTTACCTGTGAAAGCCCAGGGGACGATGCATGTCCCGGTGGAGTTGCAGCAAGATTTGGGTGTCCCTTATTTATTTCATGTGCAGTGTAAGGGGATGGGGCAGGAGGACCCGGTTGTCTTGCTACTTGTGTTACCTGTGTGGAGATAAACTGTTAGTAAAACACAGTATTAGTAATCCAATCTGTACGGATACTGTAATCTTCTGTTTAAGAAAGCAGCTAGCAGCATCTTTATATATATATTTAAATAATGTATATATTTATCTAAGTGAAATGCTGTACAAGTCATATATTTATATGATTCAGGAAAACGGGGAAGGATCAAAAGAATAAGAGCACCAGCTAGAGTCACTGGTGGAAACGTGTAGGAACTGGATGAGCTTTACCACTGGGGTCTTGCTTTGCAATATCCCTTTGCCTTCAGGCCTGGGATCTTCTGATCCGTCCATTATAGGCCATATCAAAAAATATTGTGATTTTGCAAAGTCACATTACCAGTGACCCAAAAAAAAAAAAGGAGAAAATCTGCATACTTCTCTCCAAAAAGGGAAAAAAAGGACTGCACAGAGGCCCTGTTATCTGAAGGGCTTGCCACCAGCAGAGAATGAAATACCAAAGCAATTCTTGCATACACTTATCTCCTTTCTCAGCTTCTATAAAAAAGTACTAATCAGAACACATTAAGCAAAATGTTGTAAAATATATTCACAGCACATCTATTTGCTCTACTGTACTATCTCCATGATGGAAGTGGTTTAAATAGACTTTAAATACACTTGCTATAGTAAAAAAAGGAGAATCAAAGGGGGGGGGAAAAATAAATCACATAACCATAGGGTGACACCCTCCAGCAATTCAACACAACTGAATTTTTGCAGGTTTGGTTAAAGCTCAGAGTACGAAACTCACGTGCTTGCTTCTCACTGACCTTTTCTCATATTTTGCTGGCTGAAAAGCACCACTTAGCTATAGGTACTTAAAAACACAAAACCAGGCACTGCTTAGAAGGGGATGTCGCAGCTCTGTAGGTAGATACGTGTGTGTATGTATCTCCCCAGCATCAGAGAAGGCGGCAGAAGGAAATTCCTGGCTCGTAATCTTTAACGGAGTATTAGCACCAAGCTCCAAGAGAGCAGAAATCACAGAGTTCACGACTCAATGCTTTTTTCCAAGTAATTGTCTTGCACTCCAAGTATCAATGCCTGTCATTACATTACCTAAACCACTAAAACAGCTGCACCAGCAATGAGAATGGTAACGTGGGACTTCTCGAGGCTTGGAAATGGTCCAGAACCATTCACCGCGGGAAGATTTACAGCACCCTCGTGCTCATCAGAGAAAATGGTGGGTCAAGGCAGAGAACCTCATCCTCTGTCCCCAGACGGATCCTTCCCTTCCCCAGAGGAGAATAAGCTCTTTTTTTTTTTTTGGCTGATCTAGATTGGCAGCTGTGTGCGCACAGCCTCAGTCAGCTGAATCAAAACCAGCATTACAGAGAGCATCATAAAATTTCCCACGTCCCATCCCCAAGAATATCAAAGTCTTTAACACGATTCTTAACACAACCTTGAAAGACTTGTCATGTCAATCAGGCAATAGTCGGTGTTTAGAAGTGACTACATATCATGATGGATATAAAAAAAATGCAGTTAAGGGAGGGAGGAGGAGCAAAGGCAACACAAAATACAAAGAAATCATTCATATCAACAGCCCCATCGGTAGGTTGAGTGCATACTCATTACCAAGATGTCTCCTTGAATGTCGCTTCTTGAGGAGAAAAAGAGGTTATTTTGCAATAGCTGTGGTACTTCAAACACTGCCAGCTTTTATCTCCCTACACTTACAAGCGCACATGTTATTCCAGCTAAGGCCAGAGCCATCCAAAATCATCTGATCCCCAAGAGCACCCAAGCCCACACACACATTTGACAAGGGGGACAGGGGCACTAATAATATCCCAGGTTAGTGTAAGCATTCAACAGTCCCCTTCAGAAATTAAAACATGCAAATAACCTAGGTTGGAGGTTAATTAATTAAGACTGCAAGGAATGCTGTTCTGAACTGGGTATGAAACCTGGAAGCCAAACCGAAAGGAGAGCTGTGTAGCTGCGTGTTCATGGGACACCCTTGTGCAACACAGCAGACAAGCAGCAGATACATAACAGATGCAGGTCTGGACCTACAAAAATTTGCTTGAAAGCCTAATTAAGGCAACAGAACTATCATAAAATCATACCATCTTGATACTTTGGCAACAACGCACTTGTCAGATACCGTCCAGGAGTCTACCACCAACCCAATAGAACGTCCTGCTATGAGCCAAGCCTAGCTTAGCGGGCCCACAAATTCCAGCACAAGCAAAAGCACAGAGCAAGCACCCTTCACGCCAGCTGCAGCAGCATAGCTGTTTCTACACCTTCCTTGGCCCCTACAACAAATTATTTACAAATAAACTGAAATGTTAAATACCGATTTGAATGTTAACAGCAAGATACAGATTTCATAGAATCATAGAATAGTTTAGGTTGGAAAAGCCCTTTAAGATCATGAAGCCCAACCGTTTCCCTAACCCTGCCATCCCACCACTAAACCCTGTCCCTAAGCACCTCATCTGCCTGGCTTTTAAATACCCCCAGGGATGGGGACTCAACTGCTGCCCTGGGCAGCCCCTTCCAGTGCTTGACAGCCCTTGCGGGGAAGGAATTGTTCCCAATGCCCAACCTAAACATGCCCTGGCACAACTTGAGGCCGTTTCCCCTCGTCCATCGCCCATTCCCTGGGAGCAGAGCCCGACCCCGCCCCAGCTCCCACCTTCTGTCAGGCAGTTGTAGGGAGTGATAAGCCTCCTCAGCCTCCTCTTCTCCAGGCTGAACAGCCCCAGCTCCCCAAGCCACTACTCTGACGGCCTTGGGCTCCAGACCCCTTGAATGCTAATGGGTGATAAAGGAACACCAAATTGCTGAATTTCTGTGTTTAATCACTCGTTTAAAAAAAAAAAAAAAAAAATCAGCCAGGGAGAGAGCCCACTAGATCATCACTTGTGTTATGTATGGGCTATTTGCCCTCACAGTGCCTGAGGTTTGGGTTTCGGTTGATTAAATGGGATTCTGCAGAACATAAACTTGGTCTGTGATTACTATTGAAACAAATATCCTTCTTAAATCTATAGATAAATTTATTCACCTAAAAATGGATACACAAAATTACGTATTAATTTGCTAGGGCATCACTTTCTTTTTTCCTTAACTGAGTAGCAAGAAGCTAACTTTAGTTTTCCAGAAGCCTTAAGACTGTGTTTTAAAGGAAATAATGAATGAAACATGGAATAAAACTCAGGTTGGAATTCTCTCTTTTCCTTTTGAGCTTATATATTTTGGGTTTAGGTTCTTTCACAAGTTTTGGGTTATTTTTCCCCCTCCAAGTACCTAATTTCAGATACATAGTTGTGTCCATGAAACATCCAGGTTAGAGCAGAATGGATGGGGCATGCCTCTTTCCTTCCAGCATTCAATTTATTCGCTCAGGCTGATGCAAACAGCCTCAAAGCAGCGCTGCCAGCACCCGAGGAATGAGCATCCCTCTTGCACACTTTGCAGCCTCCACCACAGCCAGGCAGGGGGACGAGTCGGCCTCCTGACCCAGATCCTTCCTTTAAGCACAGGGTGGCTGGAGCAGCTAATCCTCCCTAATCTCTTTTCTACAGGATTCTCTACATCGCAGGAAGATCCCTTTAAAGGACACAAAGGCGAATCACAGTACCTCTCTGCTGGGTGTGAAATTATTGGGGGGCCATCAATGGGCGCCTCGTTGCAGAAAAGATACCAAATGAACACCCGAAGCAGCAAATGATGGAGTCAAGCCTGAGTCACTGAAAATTGGGGGCAAGTAGGTTCTTCAGCACCTTGCTTCCACATTACCATCTTTACCGTCAGCTGGCACTGAGCTGGGCAACCTGACACGAGGTGGTATCAACTCCAACGAGCCATGGTGAGATTGCGATTAACACAGAAAAATTAAATCAGCATTGGATCTAGCCATGCTACAGAAACTCTGCTCACGGCTACACCCAACCAACTTCTCTCCAAACAGCTACATCAAATCAACACTCTCTTCTAATCAGTTCACATCCAGGAGTCACTGTTGTTCCTTAGCTTATAAAAAATTATCCCAAAGTATTTTCAGTCCAAGCTTCAGCCCTTGATATCGCAACATGTTACTGAGGCAGTTATGAACCTCCACCGTAATCTGCCAAAAAAGGTTATTTATGTGAGAACGGGACATACGTTAACACAGTTATTCTTCTTATCTGATTCCCAACTCATGTCTCGTGCTGAATTTCAAGAGCACATCTGCTTCTGATCACCACTCCGCATTCATTTCGTTTTCAATAGAAATCAGCCCCTGTGACTCCGGGTGCAGGCACACATGGTGGCCTGTGATATACACAAGGTCACCTTTGGCAAGGTCCCTTTCTGTTAGAAGTCAACGGCTTTCCCCCAAACTCCAAGCCAAAGAGCTTCTTTGAATATATTTCTTTGAAATATTTTACAACAGAAACAAAATTTCATTCTTCATCCATGCCCCTTTCTAGATTCCACAGGTTTGAAAACCTTACAGCAGATGTAAAAGTAATTGCATTAATTTCTTGTGTTATAAAGAATTAGGAAACACCACGCAAGAAACTGCTTAGAGGACAAACCCCAGATCTTGATGTCCAAAAGCAGCTCATGATATGGCATTCTCCACTAGGGGGAATTATTACAAAATTATTTCAAAAATTATTACAAAATTATTTCATTGAAAGGAATATGATTTGCTTTAAAATAATTCTACCACTGAATTTATTAAAAACAAACAAAAAACCAAACCAAAAAACTCCTACCGAATATCAGTATTTTCTACAGGATTCTGGATAAAATAAATGAAGACAACAGATGGTTAGGGGTTTTTTTGTTCCTAATACCAGCATGATTTCATTGAGAAAGAGGTTCTACCAAAGGTTTGTTGGGAATTTTAAGGAGATCCAAGTTCTCGGACAAACTTCATTTAATCTGACAAATCACACTTTGCTTCTTCCTCACCTCCCACCTCTGCCCTACAGGAAAATGTGTTTCTCCAATTTTATTTCAGGGGAGATTATTGGGGCTCAGAGGGAAAGCCACATGATTTTTCCATTCCCATTTTTGGCAAGCAACATGTAGTTCTGGAAAAAAAAAAAGCTCAGGAATGTGCAACTGAGGTCCTGATAATACACATGAAAAGGCATGGAAAGGATAACTGAATTATTTTTCATCTCTATCAAACTGAAAATAGTGGTTTCATCTGTGGGTTGCCCATACGTCAAATGATTTGTCCTCCCACACCATGCATGACATATTCTAACCTACAGGGAAAACACCAAGGCAGCTCCGAGTCACTGCGCGGTGGTATCAGACCACAGCCCTCTTCCTAAACCAGCCATCCTCCGCCAAAATACATGTATTTGAAAACTGTGGTGCGCAATCCATGCGGAAAACCACAATGACCGAGCAAATAAAATGTGCAAGGAAAAAAGCAGCCCCTGGGTGTTTGAAGATGGTGCTCTCTTCCGCACCTCTGTCCTGCATGACTTTTGTAAAATCCAGACAAACTATATATCAAAATCATATATTACAAAATGACCTATTTGTTGCAAACCCAGATCTTAAGTACACAACTCTGCTGCTCCTGTAATAAACTGCAGAGGCCTATAATGAATGAATTTGTCAAGGACCTTCAATCACATGCCTCTTCCATCCCAATTAATTTTTTCTAGGACTACTCTAAATTTGCAATCTGCCAAGGGCTTCAAGTAAAAGCTCAAAAGGAACCTAGCTGAGGAATTTCTCTCCCTAAAACGTGAAAGTTTCTTTCAAACTTGTGTTTTCTTAAAGCCTAGAACAGAGATACTCCCAGCACTGGCTTCTATTCCTGTAACATATCAAGAAGTGATATTTTTCCACACTGAAAAGCTATTTTAGGTCATTCCTCACAGTTACTTTTATATTTTACATTAATTTACATTTTTACAGTCATATTTTCCCACAGGCATCTGGATTATGTCTTTGGAGGAAAGAATTGCAAAAAAAAAAAACCTTCTTTTTCCCCCAAAAGGAATTCAGATATTTTTAAAGTGGTTTTTAAGTGTTGTATGGGGTATATAAAGGATAATATAAACTGAATTGTTTATTACAGCTGTTTGTACATTTATGTTCCTTCGGATTTGCTTTTTTGCATACACACATGTACATGTACATGGTACTGAGCAAAAAAAAATTAATCAAAAACCAGTCTGTGGCTCAAGTTTGTCGATCTGCTGTTGCGAAAGCCACAAACTTTGAAATCTTAAACTCTTGTCGGAGTTGTACCCAACCTTTCTGACTCACTTGGATGGAAATTTGGCCACCATGGCCAAGCCTGAGTCTTCCTGCCACCACAATTACCACTCAAGTCTCTGTCTTTCTTGGACCAACAGGCACCAGACAGCACTTTTGCACTTAAACCTGTGCAAAGCTCAGCTTTGCATCTCTTCGAAAGCAGTCTCCCTGGTAGAAGAGACCATCACAAAACTCTTCTCTACTGCCCAAAAAAGGAAGGGGCCAGAGATGCTCCAGACCTGGGCTCTGGGCATGGAGGAGGTAGAGCTGGTAACCCCTTCGCCAGTTATTCATGCAAACAGGGGGAAGGAAAAAACCTTGCACAGCAGCTTATGTTTTTCTATAAGCAGCTTATGTTACTGCATAAAATACAGTTAATTTCTCCTATCTACAGCTTTTCTTCCTGTTTTCCAAATAATTAAAAGAGCAGCTTAAAAGCGGGGTTTTTTTTGGCATTAAAAAATATTTGCACTATTCTACCAGAAAAGCAAAATATTCCTTTCCCAGGGGTGTGCTGATTTAGCAAAGCTTACAAATAACACTGGGCTTCCAGCTATTACCATTTGAAAAAAAAAAAGAAATTAATAAAAGGAAAATGCTATCATATGTTCACAAATAAATGTCACTACGTTTATTATCTAAGCTAAATTTCCTTGATAATCAAGCTTTATAAGCAAACCCATAGGACAGGGAGTCAAATGCACCTTTACCAAATATTCCATCTACCATTAAAACATTTCTTCCTCTGTAATGCAATGTTTCATGTGAGAAAGAAACCTTCCTTGATTGTTTTTCTGATGAGAAACTATTAGAAATGCGCAGCCACTAATACACTCCAACAAGGCAGTCTTCAAGATGTAGGAGGCAGGAAAGAGACGGAGCCAGACTGAAGATATGGGCAGTGACATTTTCACTCGCGTGAAACTCTGTTAGGAAAACCCACTCCCATATCTGCTAAATAAAACTATAGACACTTAACAAAGAAGTAATGGACCCAAAGGTCCCTAAGATTTCTTCTTTTCCTACTCACATGAAACAAAAAGGGTCTTCATCCAGCATTGTTTATTTTAGGAGGCAAAAATAAGTTGCATTTTTTTACTTGCATGCTTTTAAAATAGTATGCTTTTTAAAAAATGACACAATTTCCTTCTGCTTGGAAAGCACCCTCCTTTCAAAAGCAACATGACCGCAGTAGCACCAGCCAGATACTCACAGTGCTGTACACAGCGGAGACAGTTGGAGTGAAGATCCGATCCTCGAGGGGCTGCTGAACAGGACCTCGGGGAATTCTGCAACACAGCAAGTTAAGGAAAGCAACGTAGAAGGGAGGGTCGTGTTTTGGGTAATACACACAGCCAACATGTCGTACATCAACGCAGGCGGACACCTTCCACACTCAGGCAGACACACAAACATCTCTGAGGGACTCACATGCAACCAGGCAGCTACAATCCTTCAAGGTTTTCCAAAAGAGGAGCAAAGTGTGGCTTCAAAAGGCAGATATCACTGACAAATACAGCAAGAGAAACCAAAAGCAAACAAATCGCTGAACAATCTACAAAACCTTCGTCCTGTCAAGAGAATCCCCCGCTTTTTTTTTTTTTTTTTTTTTTTAAAGAGTAAGGGAAAAATCCCAAAACCCACAAGCCCATCACATTCAGCGAGACAAACCCTGCTGATCAGCAGGGCATTTTCAGACAAAGGCAGTGCCCGTTTTGCTAACCACGCAGGAATCGTGTTATAATTGTTTCCTTGTTTGCCTCTCTTCAACCAGTAACTCCTTTCCTCATCCACCCACCAAAATTGCTTCTAAAAGGGGCTGTCAGATTTTAAGTTTTGATGATCTGCTCAGGGTTATTTAAAGGCAAATTGCAGTAGTCTTCTTAAATTGGAAAGGTATTGTGGGAATCAGGGCGGGGGGGGAAGGGAAAAAGATTTTATGCAACAAACAAATAAGCCAGAACCCATTTAACTTGTGAAATAAAACAAGGGGATGCAGGTATTTAAAAGAAAAAAGCTTCCTGACTTAGCTAACACCTTGTGGCCTTAGGTCCAGCATACGTCTGCTCAACACCCGATGCCCACCGTCATAAACACTTAACTTGTGAAAAACCTTCCACTAAATGCCATGTTCAGATTTCACCTTTTTGCTGTTTACACTTTATACATCGAAGCCTCTTGGAAAATGAGAACCTGACTTGCACACAAGCCAGCACCACAGACCCCATCCGTTAACATGACAGTGGATGCTTAAACAAAAAACAAAACAAAACCAAAAACCCCACAAATTAATGAAAACACTTCTTGGGTTTTGTTCAAATGAGAAAAAAACCACTTGTAAGTTAAATCTTCAAGCTTCCTCCCTTTGCATGACAACTTTGAGCTCCAAAAAAACGTTGCTGCCCAAACCTTTGCAGGGACCAACATCGCAGTGGCAGGCGAGACCCTGCCAGCGCTGAGAAAACTCGACAGCGATCCAAGCTCCACAATCCCACCCGTTCCCCTTCCTTAAAACACACAACCTGTTAAGGTTGAAGTAAGGACTGCTCAGATGCAACCTGCTCTGCATCTGTTGACGGTCTGCAGTGCTCCCCAGCCAATCTCCTCCGAGTCCAGTGCTAAGGCAAAGCAGAAACGATTTCACAATATCACACTATTTTGATACTGAACACATCGCTAAAAAGGTCCACCCTCACCAAGCAGGCTGAGAAATTGTTCTAAAAACTTCCAATTTTGTTATATATTTGCTGTTTGAACACCATACACAATAAAAACCCTGCATTATAGGATTACGTACGGAAAATACCGCCCCTGACCTTCACAACACCTTCACACGTAAGTAACGTCCCCGTTAAAGCCTGGCAGGTGTAAAACTGGACGCCTACGACCAGCTCTGGATTGAGAGAACAGAGATGAGGATCTGGCACCGCTGGTTCCCAAGATGGTGCTCACTCAGCCTAGATCTCTTTTTTTTTTTTTTTTTTCCTAAACAAGTGCAAGAATTTATTTTCAGGGTCTAAGGCTCGTCTTCAATTTGCCGGCTTGCCAGCTCACGCAGAAGTGGTATCGTTTGATAAAATAAAGAGGTTTTTAACAACAAAATTAGGTGTCAAATCCTGACTTCAGCAAAGCAACAGGAAGATTTGCCACAGACTTCAAACGGAGCCAAGGCACTGCTCCTAACCTTCATCCCAAGGATCTTACATTCATTCCAGAGTTTCAGAAAACACCGACAAAAAAACAAAATTTGGGAGAGGAGGATTAGAAAAACCACTGAAAGGCAGAAAAAAGACTCAGAAATTTTCCACAGGCCACCGCCGTAGCACCCTACCCTCGCACCCATAACCATCTTCCGATACAGAAGCATGGGGCGGAGGTGCAGTTTTAAGCTGCCATCCTTTTGTCACAGCTGAGATTTCCAATCTCAAGGCAGTTTTGACAATTAATTGAAACAAATCACTGCTTCAAAAGGATTCGTTCGTAAGTTTGGAAAAACTGTTTCATCCTTGAGAAGGTTGGGATTTATTTTCTTATTTTAGAACTTATATAAGCCAGGAGAAAATAATCTTCTTTGAGCAGAGTAACTTCTCTTTTTGCACCCAGGAAGAGCTGCCTAAAGGAATGAGCAGTTTAGATCGATTTTCAGAGTTTGGGCTTGCCGTTTAAGATCACTTCTGGAAAGCAAGGATTCCCATCAGATTAAAAAGAAACTTTTAAAGTCCTTTTTGCCAAAGGGCTTAACCTGGATGCAAGACTGACAAGAACAAAAATGCCTTAAAATCCAGTAAGTCTTAATGAGGTATAATGGTTGGAGAAAGCGATTCTTTCCAAAATTAATTTCTGGCATCTGTAGACTGCAGAGAGCTGGGCTTCCCTGCAAGCCTCCTAGAGCTTCTACCCCCTTCTACCCCCAGGTAGAAGCAACGACCCTCATTCCCCTTCCATCTGCCAAAAGGTTCCATCCGGGCGTAACAGTTGCTGTTATTTCAGGAGAAGTGAGCCAGGGTGACTGCAAAAGTTCATCAGCAGACTCTTGCTAACGAGGCTCTTTTTCCTAGAAGTGGGTTAAGAGCGACAGCACGGGATGGTTCACCCTGGGACGTGAATGGGTCACGGCAGGCAGGTGGGAAGCGAAACCTCATCCAGCAGCATTGTCTCATCCACGTCCACAGCAAACCATCCTCCAGGGCACTCATCTTCTTTCACTGCACGGCGATTTTGGTACCATCAAGAGCTGCACAACCCAAGACACAGTGCAAAGTCCATGAACGCTGCCCTCCCGCTGCCCCCATCACGTGCAGTAAAGTTTAAGCATTAAAGCATAACTCAGCCTGGCTCTATTGCAGAGCTTAATTAACCACAGCACAAAGAAAATGGGGATATGCTGAATAATTCAGGCAGCTCTTTCATGTTACTATTCTGGCATGCTTAGATCCAATTCAGGAGGGTCCTGTGCCCTCCCTCTTCCTCCTCTTCCTCCCCCTATATCCTTGCCACCCACATCACCCTCTTCAGCTGCACCGATTTAACTATTGGTGCAGCCATGCTCTGAAATGATCCACGAGGATGGGTGGGTGGAAAAGCAATGCTAAACCCAAACCTCACATCGTTTTCTGAGATCCTTCCATTACCGCAGGGAGAAAAGACGAGGCGGGCAACGAAGCAGAAGAGCAGGCGCAAGGGGTAACCCCTTAAATCACATCTGCAATTGGCAGGTTAGTAAAGAGGAACTACAGTCTCTGCTTTTCATGCTTGTGTCGAGCTGAAAGACTCTTTAAAGGTCTCCCTCCTCCATCAGCATCATGTCGAAAATCAGGAGAAGGACGGCAGCCAGTGGGTAGCACTAACTCTGGATTCTCTTCATTGCCATTTAGGGCTCATTAACTCGTGAAATACACACACACATATATATATATATAAAAATATGTATAAATCCACCTAAGCGAGGTACTTCTGGCAGATTAATAAAAGCAGGCACAGATGCAATAGGAGTTCCACTTAGTCCCCATCTGGCTGCAGCAGTGATTACAAGCTGGGGAATTTCAGGAGCTATTAAAGACCCAGTGGGAGAAGACAGGCAAAGACAGTAACACCGGCTGGAGACGAAACAGAATTTGTCTGGAAACCAAAAGTTTCCCTAAAAGGAGGAGGATATCTTTTAATTAGACAGCTATAGCCACGCTCTGAGGAGAGGGGGAGTATGTGACTTCTCTGTAAAGTGATTAAAGGAAAAAAACAAAAAAACAACACAAAAAAACCAGACCAGAGCTGCCCGTCAGCTGGAGCGTTCTGAGGCACCGACAAATGCAGAGTTAAGTAAAAGTCAGGAGGAATTTCTTGCAGAATCTCCCCCTTATATCATATTTGTCTGCTTCTTCTAATTGTGCTAAAAAACTGAAATACTGTGAGATTTTTGTGTGCTTTTACAGCAATGAACAACCTGAAAACATACAGTAAAAGAAGCTCTTACAGCAAGAATTTGTAGAGGTTTTTCTACTCTGCTCCCACTTCCAAGACTGGAAGGGGAAAGAAAAATTACATCTTCTTCCAAAATGGATTCATTTCCCCTCAAACAGTGCTTCTCACCTAAGCTCATTTTCAGCAACTAGCAACCATTTTATCCTGAGCATGCACTGATGGCCTCTTTCTTCACTTCCAGCTGACGGTAATGAGGAAGCACCTTCTCACATAAATAAAAATATCTGCAGGTACCCAAGGGCACTTATGCAAACATGTTACACAAAAAAACATTCCGGAACTGATGATTTTTATCCCTGCACAGAAACAGAGCGAGTCTCCCACCCGCTGTCCCCGGGGTTATATAATCCCGATGCGTGTCCCTGCTTGTACCAAAACTGTGTATTAAATGACTGAAAAAATATGACATAAAACCATCAAGGAAGATTACAGAAGGGCAAGAAACCACATCAAATTCCAGCACTTCTTTCAGCTTTTTGGTGCAAGTAATTTTTAAAACCCTTCCGAGCAGGGAGATATTTGATGGCAGAGAGCTGTTAAAGGAGCATGTTTCTCCTCTGCAGCCTCTTCTCTATTTAACATGCAATTAAAATGCAGGAGGTGAACATCCTAACGGCAGAAGCACCTAATTTAGCAGGTTCGGAAACCACAAGGGCTCACTTAAAAGGTTAAAAGGGAAAAGCTATCCCAGTCACATCAGCTTGCTGAAACTTCCCCAGCATCACCCCATCCTTTGCAGCTCCGCCGGCCTCTGCTTGCTGGGCGAAGCCTTTTGTTCAGCACGCTCGATCCTACCTGGCAATGAGCTCCCGGAGAGCTTCGTTAGGGAGCCGGCTCAAGCACCAGGTCTTGCCCGCCGTCCGCCAGTGGTGAAGCCCACAGCCGTATCCGTGCTATCCGGGGATGACTTCTTAGCTCCTGCCTGCCTCTCGCCCTCGCAAACAGAGCTCTCGAAGCGCGCCTGTGGTCTTAAAGAGGTAGTGCAATGGGGGTCTTAGCAATACCTTGGTGGGGTTTTGTACCAAGCACTTCCATACTGCAGAAATCCCTCTCCTTCCCAAATTTTCCCACCGTGCATGCAGCAATGCCATGGGAGGTCACATCACACTCCTCTCAGCAAGTTTATATAGGATAAAAATCAAACCAGGCTTACAAAAGAAAGCATAAGGTAAAAAGATAAACTCACCTACAGCACGTTGTGTTTTAGAAACCTGCACTGCAATGTATAAAGAGCTTGGAAAGCTTCAATGCTCCCTATCGGAAGGAGAATTAAATCGCAGCACAAACTCCTCAGCACAAAATTTTGCAACTCGTTTCCCTCGGCTTTCCGCTCGCCACCCCCAAACACAGCAACGCACACAACCCCGAACCCGTTTATTTAGTGAGTACTTCATGAATCAATTTTCCATTCAGAATAAATTCCTCTTTTGACAGGCCATGTTTCAGAAGCCAGGGGAAGGAAAGGCAGTCAAACAACTACAGCCTTTTAAAAAACAAAAAAACCCACCAAAAGCACAATCCAAGTGACATGTCACATGGGAAAAAAAATAAGATCAAAACAGTGCCATCCACTCTCTCCAGGCTGGAATACTCACTACAACCAAACAAACTTCATCCAAGAGTCAAGTTACAAAGCAAACAACTAAAATTTAGGAAAAGGCAGGATTAATGTCGCTGGTGCGACCATAATTCGATCCTCCTCTGTATACGCACAATCAAGCCCTTAATTACACAGGCACATGCTGGTTTTCCCCAGCGTCCCTGTCGTCTCCACTTTTTCAGCTGTCTTATGGGAATCTGACACCTTACACCCTTCATGGCTAAGCAGCTCTCGCTAATAAGAGGTGACATAATTAATACTGCAAAAATCAAGACCAATGTTAATTCAACGACTTTGGAAAATGTTTAAAGGCTTAAGAAGAGCCTAATAAAACACCAACGTGCTGCTCCGTCCTCTCTAACCCTTCCCCTGCCTACATCCAATGGCACATCCCAGCCCCAGCAACTGCATGCTGCCCGGACACATAACATCTCCCATCCTTGCAGAGATCTCATAGAATCATAGAACCATAGAAATGCTTAGGCTGGAAAAGCCCTTTAAGATCCTCAAGCCCAACCGTTCCCCTAACCCTGCCATCCCACCACTAAACCCTCTCCCTAAGCACCTCGTCTGCCCAGCTTTTAAATACCCTCAGGGATGGGGACTTGACCCCTTCCCTGGGCAAGCCCCTTCCAGTGCTTGACAGCCCTTGTGGGGAAGGAATGTTTCCCAATGTCCAACCTAAACCTGCCCTGGCACAACTTGAGGCTGTTTCCCCTCGTCCCATTGCCCGTTCCCTGGGAGCAGGGCTCGACCGCCCCCTGGCTCCCACCTTCTGTCAGGCAGTTGTAGGGAGCGATAAGGGCTCCCCTCAGCCTCCTCTTCTCCAGGATGAACACCCCCAGCTCCCCCAGCCGCTCCCCACCAGCCTTGGGCTCCAGACCCCTCCCCAGCTCCGTTGCCCTTCTCTGGACACGCTCCAGCCCCTCCATGTCATTCTGGGAGTGAGGGGCCCAACACTGAACCCAGCATTTGAGGGGCGGCCTCACCCGTGCCCAGGACAGGGGCACAATCACTTCCCATCTCCTTTCAGTTTAGGGTGGATTTGGGGTTTTTTTGTTTGGTTCATTGTTTTTTTTTTTATGCCAGTGGATTCCTGACAAGGGGGTCATGCCTTTTGGTCAAAGCTCAAATGAGCGAGCCAGCCCTCTGTATTAAAGCAGTAGTTTTATTTTAGTTTTCTTAGATGGATGCAACCGGTCTTGCTCAACATAATGAGATGTCAAAATAAAGTAATGATTCAGAGCCCTGACTGGATCACAGGTCAAACCAAACGGGCGGGTTGTTGTTTCAGTGTTTGGTGTTTACTGTTATTATAGCAGGGAAAAATAAATACAACTTTTTTCTGGCATGAGCACTGAGAAATACAGTCACAGTTAAGAGCTGCAGGTAAAGAATTCCTTAAAATACCATGCCAGCTTTACACCAATACTTAATTCTGATACTAAAGACATATTTAATTCTGATACTTAGGATATATTTAATTCTGATACTTAGGACATATTTCTGGCCCATCAAATGTTTTAAAAATAAAGGCACATAATAAAAGATGTTTGTAAAGTGGCAAAAATGGGGTTTATGATTCAAAATTACCAAGCTGTGCAATAGAGCAGGGCATCATCATGCCCTTATTCCCGTAAAGAGATGCAAACCATACTTCCAAGATTCACCACCTTTTGTAATGACATCTACCCAGAAGAATCTTATGGCAAAAGCCATTATTAAGCTTGTTCCAACATTTTATGGCCTAACATAAAGCTCCTCACCGCAACATGTATAGTCAATGTTCACAACCGAGTTGCCGTTTGTCAAACATATAAAGTCTAAGTGGATCAGTGAAGTGTTTGCATAAACTACCTTTTTAATCCTTCGTGTTATTTTGTGTATTAAACTGAATTCTCTTTAAGTTCCCATTTATGGGCTATTTTATACTTGTAACAAGTACGTAAATTAAGGTATTTATCTTTTGCTTTTGTACCTAAAATGCACCTACATAAACGTGGTCAATATTTCACACAGTCTCACTGGCTCCTTTACAAACTGCAATTGCCTCATTCGAAATTACTGCCTGCAGGACTCTTTCTTTGCTCCTCATTTGAACTATTTGATGATAACTGAAAGCGATAAGGCTTGTCCATCCCTCTGCCATTTAAGTGCTCCTCATTGAAGTATCATCTCCCAAGCTTTGTCCAGATCCAACTGTTACAAGTGGTGAGGCTTTCGCTACTTATCCCAGCTTATGCCATACTCTAAACGCTCTCCCCACAATAAAACTTTTCTTGAAATTAATCTTAAGCTTTTTACATATTTACATAGTGTTAAACTCAGCACTAGCTTTCAAATAATCCCAAACACTTCCTTTCCCTTCTCTCTGCCACATAACATCACCCGACCTGGGCTTGCACCGAACTGAATAGGAACAGGGCAGCAGCGAGAGCTTTCAGAAGAAAAGGGGCACGCAAATCTCGATGACCCTCAATGGCTGCCACAAGACCAGCTTTGCAAGGCTCTGAAAACTGCAGCTTGAAAGGAAAATACAACCTTCAAATGCTTACAGAAAAGCGTGATTTCTCTCTCCTTCCCCCAGCACCACCGCCACTGGGATCCAGCGTCCTCCAGCTATTCAAGGTTCCTTCTCCTTTCCCTTTGTGAGTCCCAATGTGTTTCGGAGGTGCTTTGATGAATGCTGCTCTGTATCTGCGGGTGCTGGCGTTTGCGTTTACATGTCCAACTGCATCGCTGAACTTCAGGGTGGCACACGGTACCTGACACATAGCTGCTCTTCTCTGACTAAACATGCTAAAGCTGCACTGCAGCAGCCACACTCAAAGCGCACATTCTATTTATACCCACACACATCTCCAAATCCTCCGACTTACATGCTTTTTTTAAATACCCATTCCACAAAATATCTATTTCCGAAGTCTTTCTTCCTACAGACATCCCTCTGCAACATGTTTTTGCTCCTCACTCACCTTCCCGACACGCTGCCTTTTTTGCATTAGCGATGCCTTCACAACCCACTTAACACCAAGGCAGGAATTCAAGATACTACTTCCCATCTGGCTAATCATTAATGATGATAAATTAGATCAGGCCCTTTTGTCAACCTATGATGCATACCAGACATCGCCGCTGTGTAATACCACACTTTGCTACTTATCACCATCATTTCCTTTTCATCTTTGCTTCACACGTGCTAAGTCTCGCAGTCGAGCCAAACAGGAACACCAATGCAAGGCTGAGGGTTAGAGGGGAAGATAACAACAGGGAGAAAAAAAAAACCAAACCAAACCCTCTTTGTTGCAAATTAACTGCATTTCCAGAATCTCATTCATTCCATAATGCTTTCAAATAAAGATCAGCAATATTAAGAGCACCAGCTGTGGGCAGCTGCAATAGTTACACCTGCAGACAAGCACCTAATTATCTAGAGCTCATTACTTTCAGGCTGGGTTTTGCATCTCTAAATTAAAAAGAACTGGAGACAGCTCACCAGCACGTAAATCATCCCCAGACCTTGCCTTACCCTGATGCATTTCATTCAGCCTGCAAGCCGTCAGGAGTGAGTTATCAGGGGAGCTGTTAGCCAATATGCCAGATCAGTGCAAACGCAACAAAAACCCAATCAATTATTTTGCCCAATACAAATGTGTTTCTAAGGGCAGCCTGATTTTGTTACTTTGTCTCTGTCTTCTTCAACTGCAACCCAAGCATCAGTGCAAATCGTCTATTTTCAGCTTAGATGCGGAAAGGTTGTTTGAGGTGGAAGAAACTGTGTCTAAACCCCGCTAATCCTGCTGGGATTTTCCTTGAAGCATGGTGTCGTGGGTGGGGGGACGGGTCTAGAAGTGATGGACTGAATATTTCTGTAATGGAGAACTTCGCCCTATCCGTATTTTTAACCGCAGCATCTCCAAGAAGTGGCTTTTCAAAGCACAGCCTGAATAAGGTTAAATCCAGCTTTGGACCAAGCTGCAAAATATTAGTAATTAAAAAAAAAAACCAAACACAAAGGCACTGTGGATCATGTCTGTGCCAGCTCAGGTAATGGGTAACGCAAGCTGAACAACATGCCAGGAAAGCATTTCTTGCTCAGCTACAGAAAACTTTTCACTAGCTGACTTGTTTTAGCTTAAGAGTCCACTTTCCTCCATAAAACACCAGCCACTTCCACATTTTTTAAATTCATATTTTATTCTTACAATATATGGAGTCTCCTAAGAGATGGAAAAGTCAATAGATTTCATCAGCTCCCTTCAGCTGGAAAGTCATGGTATTACTTCTCCAGAGACGCAACGGCATCATGGGGAATATGCCAATGTAGCCTTAAAATTCCATTTAATTTTAGGAGGGTTATTTATGATTGTACTTGTCCATGTTAATTAAAACTCCCATTACGCCGCAGAAAACAGGCTACGCTCAGGAACTCAAAACAGACCCATTCGTCTTCAACAGTCCTATCCTGCTCGGCCACCGCTCCGACTGCCCAGAGTGATTTCTCATGGTCCTCTGGCCACAACCCCAGTCCAGGGACCTTATAAAGAGCCCAAAATATTAAGGCGAGGGAACTAAAACTGGCTGAGCTCCAAAGGGTCTGCTGTAAGTCACAGAGGACCACCGCGAGCCACCATCCCAAGGAGAGATGCCAGATGAAGCCTGCACTCTAAAAATACACCAAATAAATCATAAGCAGAGACATGTTATGCCAGCACTGTGCACACCAATTCAGCTTTGAACAGCTTGGCATCAAAAACTAAGCCCAAAAGTCCCAACCAGAGTGATGCCAGGAAGCTGGGCTCATGCCATGCGATACTGGGCTCTCTCTCTCTTAATATTACATGAAATTGCTACAGATCTTATCTGCTGGGGGTGTAGGGCTGTGCTGCTCTAATCAATTATTAAGCTTTCCTTTGTTTTCTGCCCAAGTATAGACAGCAAGGCGTGGGAACAACGGGTTTAGGCGTTGCTGCTCTTTACATCTGTATATTAAAGGCAAACCCGGACTTTTGTCATCTTAAGATCTACACCAAGACATCATTTCCTTATTTCTTAAAACACGTAGGTACAATACACATGGTCCTAGCAGTCAGAGTGTATTTGTAAGCATCCTACAATGTGTCTGCACACCTTTACAGACAGTTTGCATACATATATAAGAACAGGGGAAAGACAGCCCGCATCTCTCCAGCATTGCTTTGGCAGGAGCTGCATGCCCCCAGCCACCATCACATCAAACGTGACCTGGGTAAAGGGTACGTCACCCTGCTACCAAAAATGGGGCTACGTGCTTGGGGAACCCATTTCCAACTGTCTAGGAGGCCAGGCAACTGCAAAAGGCTGTGGGTTAAAAAACAACCTAGGTTACCAGGAGAATACCAAGACAAGGATGGGTAAGGAAATCAGCTTTTAAATTGTCCTCTCCCTACAACACAGCAGTTCCGTACCTGAACTCTCAATGCTTGCTCAGTTCCTCCTCTCAGACTTTTCATTTCACCTTTTAAAAATCCAAATCCAGCACTAGGTTCAATCCAGGGGAGGAACTGATTTGGAAAGAAAGCAAACTCAGGTGACTGGATGCTCTCAGAGCTATTCCTAGCCAGTTCCTAAACTGAAAGAGAAGACAGGCAAGAACTCTACTCTCGAGGCTCCTTGGGGTGAAGGAAGTCACAGATAGCACCTACAAGAAGTCAGGCGGCATCAAAAGAAAATCACTGTTGTAAATGTGTAATCCGAATAGCAGGCGCCTGCGGGCAGGAGGACACAAAAGGAGAAGATACAGTAGTGAGCAGTCATCTGGCAACGGCGCTGCCAAGGAGGTGCTCCCAGCCTCTCCCGACTGCTTGCCCCGTGCCAGTGTGAGCCCATTCACCACTGCTCGGTCAAGCAGACTGGGGAGCAGATTTGGATTAAAATTATTTTTTTCTTCCAAACTTTGTTTGCCACCCAACTATACCAACAACTATGTCAGCCCAAAGGATAGGACCAAGCAGGAACAGAGAGATGGGGAGGTTGCACCATAAAATGCTCTTGCTATAGTTTCCCTAAGCGCATCCCTGGCACATGACATAAGCTGCAGGGACGTATTAACCCCAGAGGCAACTGCAGAGGCTGGCCTAAGCATAACATAGTGATCCTAAACATTATTACAGCTTTAAAGCGCTGCATAAAATGTTTTTTCCAGCTTTTTTTTTCACTCCCAAATGAGAATGCAAGTGGATTCCCCTTAAGAAATAATTTTCCTGTAAGAGATGGTAATAGTCTAAACCTTCAGTAACTGAATCCGCAGCACAACAGCCATCAGAGTTCTACAAACCATGAGCTTTGAAATATTTATTCAAAGGATGGAAGTTCGGCAGGGCTGGGAAAGGAGTAGCAGGTACACACACTGAGGAAACGAAGCATTGCTGTGTTATACCATACTGCTCTAACTTGAGGCCTCAAGAGGACTTTAGTGACTGAGGCGTCACCTGAAATGAAGATGGTTTGGGTATTTCAGGTGCAGCTCATGCTGCATCGCTGGGGAGACAGTGCACTGAACTGGGAAGCACTGGTTTCAGCTCCAGCTGTGCTGCAGAGCTGTGATTGCAGGTAAGACAGCCAAGATCTGTGGGTTGGGAAGTGTTGTCTTTGGGTTGAAGGCACTGTTCCCCCCACCTGTGCACAGCTCTTCCAGCAGCACGACCCATTTCAGAAGCATTGGCTCACTCAGCTTACAACATGAGGGATGAAAAGACCTCAGTAAGATAAAGATAATAACTAATAGCTTTAATTTTTTTCCTTCTCAATTACAGAAAAGTCATCCTTCATTTGCACTCGTCACCCTAGAAGGCTGGCCCTGCTTGCTGGGAGACAAACACACCATCAGTTAACAATCTGGAAGCTACACGTACGGATACAAAACATAAAAGGCGGACCAAGCGTCTGCACGTTCTCACGAAGGCAGCGGGTCTCCTACCTCAGCGCTTGGAGGGTCAGCAGTTTGTGGATTAGCTACTCCGGACACCAATAACCCAAGAACTGGATTCAAACAGGAGAAGCCTTCATGATGTCTGATCAAGAGGCTCTTCCAGACATTCTCACACTCCAAATTAATTAGCATTTTAGTGGCAGTTCACAAGCTTAAACAGCTCAGCTGCTTCTTTTAATTAGAAGATTTTAGGCAGCCATTACACCCCTGCTATTCCCTGAAATGAGACACAGCTCTGAAGTTCCCCTGTCACCCAAATACTTATTTTTGTGGCCCTGACAAAAATAAAACCACTGTTAGTGTCAGCCACCAGGCTGCCTACCTCTAGAACAAGAGAGCTCACCTTGTTTAATGCAGCCCTTCCAGTATTAAAAAAAAAAAAAAATCTCATCTGCCTGTTCAAGTCAAGTATCAGCTTCTGGAGCAGCAAAATTTATTGTGCAAGTGACTGGAGTGGCTCTTGCTACTCTGCGTGGTTCTTACAACGCACATCTCTCACTTCCACTGCACAAGGGACAATCCTGGATCAGAACCAGAATCGGCAGGGAAAAAGCCCAAGTCCTACATCCAGCAACTCCTCCATCAGTTCACGTCTGGGAGGACAGGTAGGGGAAAGAAATGGAGACTTCAAAGGTGCTGGAGCTTGCAGTTTAAAAGATGATTTACCCCTTGCACTCTACCTCCCCTGGAGCATCGCTTAGAAACCTTCTGGCAGCACTGTTAATTAAAGGGACAAAAAGGCGTAATTCTAGGTCACAGAGTAGACCCAGTGTCCCTGGGAAAAGGGAAAAACCCAAAAGTGTTGTTCCCTGAGGGCATGGTGCTTCCCTTGCCCCCGCCACAAACACTGGGCTGTTACAGGTCAGGTTTCATGGGAGCCCTAAACCAACCCAGCTGCTAAATGGTGACAAGCCACCCCAAGCCACCCACGTTTCTGCCACCTCCCTTCCGTAAAGGCTAATGAACACGAGACTCTTTGGCGACCCAGCTCAGCCCGGTGATTCAACTGAAAACTATTTCTTTTCTTGGCTGGGTGAAGTTTTCAGTCAATTCCCTGAGCTGATTTAAGTCACCGAATACACACACAATCATTACGTGCCAGACAAGGGAGCTAGCACAAAGACGCAGCCCAGTGGCAGCAGATCCACCACTCCAGCTGCAGCTTACAGGTAAGTCTCTTTAATCCTAACGTGAAACTATACCCATCAAAGCACCTGCCTTCACCCGAGACATGCAAAAATCCACATTTTGAAACAGAAGTCAGTGCCTTTCTCAGCTGAGGCAGGATACTTGGTCTTGCTCAGTGGCTTTTCCTCTTTTGCGTTCAAGCAGAGGAACTGGGTATGGCATGAAGTTCAGCCGCGTACACACCACACTCTTTAATGCTTCCTCATCTGTTTCCACACCCCTGCCAAAATGCTACAGCCTATGTCGGAGCCAGGCATAAAGGCCCTAGGGGCCAAAATGAATTTTGCAAGCTATGAGAAAGCAAGCAAGCAAAGCAATGGGCATGTTCATACCAGCTGAAGTCACAAGTAGCTCCGTGATCCTCTAAGATTATTTTTGTCCTTCTCCTCCTTAGCAGGGAGGTAAATCTTAGTAGGATGTAGCTTATTCCTGAGAGGGATGGAGTGTGTTTAGGTGAAGGAGATCAGCAAGTGCTCCTTTACCAAGCAGATGGGCAAGAACAAACACAGACACCCCCAAGGTCTGAGTGAGCTTCAAGACAACATGAGCCAGCAAGCCCTAGGCCAGACAGACAAAACTTGTCATGCACTTACCAACAGAGAAAAAAAAAAAAAAAAAAGGAAACAAGCAGGAAGTGACACTTGATCCGAGAACAGATTTCCCACGCCTTCCCTTAAACGCTGTGAGATTTGTTCTCTATGGTACTACCTGATTCGAAGACTTATAATTCTTTAATTAGTAACTCATTTCAGTGCCATTAGTTCATTAACACGCTGAATCTTTCAGGAGATGTGTTACATACCACCTCGAGCATGCCAGTTCTTGCCTCCCTTCTGGAAACATGCTTTGAAGAAGGCACCCTCCCATCACAAGCTATGTCCTGAGGTGCACAACCCCATCCTGTGCTGCCAAGCGGGTGCAAATCCTCCAACTACACGCCTACAAATGCCTCCAGTATCATTTAAAAAAACAAAAAAAACCACCCAGCTGCCACAGTCAAGCCAAGCCATGATGGACATTTAGGATCAGGCTGTTCCTCCACAGACCCTTGACCAAGGATGTGTCTATAAACACCACGTGCAATGAAACCCAAGTGGTGATGCACAGCTGCTTTAATGCGTCTGCGCAGGCGCTTATTTGGAAGGCTGTGCAGCGACGCTCGAGAACTCGAACATAAGACAAGGTTACTCATGGGTCAAGCTGCACGTCTATGTTATCTGCCAACTTGCAGGCAGCTGTGCCAAGGAATTTTAAATCGTCCATTTTCTGGTTTAAGGATTAAGCGCTCTGGGAAAGGAGCATGGGGGACAGGGAGTGAGGGCATATCACGGACAAGGTTTATCTTGGGTGCTGATGAATTAACATAGCGCTCCCCATCCTATCCAGCACGCTGGCGGGCACAGTGTTTATAGGAAAGTGATACCAAGTGGAGCACTAAGCACTAATTTGCACACAGGGCATCTTTTTAATGGACAGGAAAAACAAAAGACAATGGCCAATACGGAGAAAGAGTAAAATCAAGCAATCTACCATTGAAATCTGAGCGGGGGGGGTGTCTCAAAATTCAGTATATGAGCCATTGCCAGCTGGCACAAGGAGCTACAGGGCACATGTCTCTACGTAGGCAGTTACCTCCAGTCACCTGAGGACTTCTAGAACGGAGGGGAAGGGAGGAGGTGGCCA
Organism: Gorsachius goisagi; assembly: GCA_018403395.1. NCBI lineage: Eukaryota > Metazoa > Chordata > Aves > Pelecaniformes > Ardeidae > Gorsachius > Gorsachius goisagi. The sequence continues at coordinate 64,927 of BOSO01002866.1, forward strand.
GCTGCACTCAACTGAATTAAGTTCTTTAACAAAAATTCCTGAAGGTTTTAACCTAATGGACCTGGAGACAGAAAGCTGAAGTCCTCTCTCTCATCCCTGCAGAGGTAAACCAAGAGATAATTGTCATTTAGCCTCCATACAAGACGTCTGTCCAGAAGCTGCTGTGCACAGCATCAACACCTCACCTGTAGCTGCTATAATAAGCTCATCTCCTACATAAGCATATATATATATAGTGTGTGCCTATATAATAAAAAGAGGAGATGACCAAGGGACAAGAGTTTTTAAAATAACCCCTAATGCCAGAGATACGGGGCTGCTACCCAGACAGCTTCCCCTCTTTTGTGCTGTAGATAGAGGTAACTTCATACGGAGGTCCTCAAAGAAGGAAGTAATGCTGTTACCAGAGGATGTCGGGTCTAAAACTCCTTGCTAAGAAAGCTCCAGCTTGTGCTACTTCAGTGCATGAAGTTATCTGGCACAGCTTGAGAAAGAATAATTTAGCAGCAGCTTGTGAAATTGGCTGCACGCTGTTCTAAATTTATGCAAGATATGGTGTATTATCTTGGATACCGGGCCCATGTCTTCAGTAGTTGAAAAAGTCCCTTGAGGTGGGAACCAGTTTTCAGGCCCAGGATCGCATGGCACCAACGGGCAGCTCACCAACACTAACGCACAGCATGGCTCTCGGCATCGAGCAGCTTCCCAGCAGAGCTCCTTGGGAAGAGTGGGATGATTACACCGGGAGGTTCCTCGTCAGAGCTGCAGGAACTGGGGACAAAGATCACCAGCTTGGTGCAAGAAGAGAAAGTGTTTTCAGGCTTTTGTCCTCCTCGTAGCATGTAACCGTATCAATTGCTAGAAAGGTCAATACACGGGTGTTTAGATCATCATTATGAACCTCCACGCTGGAGACTGTCTGCTTTATGGGGAGATATTAAAGCCTCTTTAATTCAGGGACCATTAAAGCATCCTCATGTTGCACAGCAAAAATATGGATTGATGTAGATTTTTAAGCAGATTTAACTTTAAACAATTTTGCATGGATGCCCGAAGCTCCGCATGTGGCTCTCAAAGAGTTATCGCATCCCTATCCGCATAAAGAGCTCTTATTCCATAATCTTCCATAATACTTTAAGATGAAAAGTATCCCGCCCTTCCCGTTCCTCCCTAGCCATTTCACTCTTCATCCATCTCTGTTTTCACAGCAAATAACAAGATTACAATGCGCTACGATTTTTCTTGGCAAATAATGTCATTTGATGGCACAAGAACTGAAAACTGTAATAACCACTTATGCAACCAAGTGGTTTTAACATAAGCCAAGCGTTTCCGAGGTTAGCTCTTACCTGCACAGCACAAAGAGCCTTTATTTTTCAAGTGAGGAAAAGCTACGCTGAATCAGAAAGCAGAATAAAGAAAATACATTTCAAGTGCAGTTATGCTACCAGCAAACTAACTTTTAATTTCCCCAGATACTTCTGAAATATATTCCTTAAATACCAGAACAGAAACAGCAATTCAGGAGCATTTATGAGCTTTGCATCCCAGTTTGAACAAAGTCCTATCTAGACTTTGAACACCTAATAAAAGGGATGGGTTTCTGACTTTTCCATCTATGACCAAAAACCCAATACTCTCTCTGTTAAAAAAAATAAACCAGGGGCTAAGCGCAAATACCTGCGGCATTTAGGTACCAATTCTGCCAGCAGTTTTACTAACCGTATCCCTGGATTAACATGCAATCCTGCAGACATTTTCTAACCTCAGCTGTTGTTTTCTGCAATCGGCGCTGAGGATGGGCACAGCCAGAGTCGCACCCCTGTACATCCCGACCCGAACGAATCACCCCATCTTCAGCAACAAAGGGTCAGAATGCAAAAAACAAGCTACCTTGAAGCTAGGTGAATCTGACATTTCATCTAAAGCACCTTCTTAAGTCTGTGTTTCAAAAAGTGATTTTGAAGGACCTATAGACAAGGGGTTTGCAAACTTTAAGATTGTGCAGAGATAACTGAGTTTTCCTCAAGACAAAAGAGAAAACAGATTTTGCAGAATTCAAAAGCATTCAAGTACAGCACGACTAACGAAGCTCTTCCGAGACTATCTCAGCTCATTAAAACATGCAGATGTCCAAGCTGAGCTAAGCTGTTCACAGCTTTCCACATGCATTCACTTAAATGGATGAATTGAAAATATAGATAACGATAGAATAATTTACAGTAAACATACATGCAATGTCAAGATTTACTTAATTACGTCCGTGTCCGAATGTTCCTAAAACATGCACGCTACCTGTGGACGTGTATAAGGTTCCTTAGGCACCCAGCACTGGGTCAGAGTTTGCTGGAGAAGCTGCTTCTCCAGTTAAGTGAAATATTAAGAGTGATGTCTTTTCATATGTTAACCATAATCAAAAATTATTGTGATAATCATCTTGTGATGCGTTCCTCCATATTTTAAGAGCATATTGCCAAGAGAAAGTCTTTTGCAAGGTCAGCTATTTTATCAGTTGTCCTCACTTTTATATAACACCACCTTTCTGCCATTTCATACCACGTATTATTAATCTTTACCGTATACCAATCACAACCAACAGCGCTCCTGAAGGGGAAACCCAACTGGAAATCCCCAACAGGATCTCCGGACTTTGAATTCCAATTCATTTAATCAAACTTGCTACAGCCTGAAGTACTTGGCCATACCTACATTAAAAGGCTTTTTCTTTTTGTTGTTTAAATGGACACTTCATTTGAGCTGACTTACACCAAGCATGCAGAGAGACACTTCCTAACGCACTGAGGTGAACAGATACAAGGCCTTTTATCAAAATAAGAAAGCAAAACCCTTTTGCTAGGACCAGATAAAGAGCAGAGAAGGCTGTTTTCCAAGCAGAAGTGGTTACTCGGCTAGGTGGGTAAAACGTAATCCTAACGGGAGCTGCCTCCTCCAGCAAGCCATCTCGCAATAACAGAGCCCTGCAGCAGCAGGGAAAACCACAACGCTTCACTGCTTTAAGGACAATCTTCGTCACAGGTCGGGTTAGCTGGTGCCACGGCACTTAAGGTAAAGACAAGAGGTATAAAAACTGGCTGATACCTACAAATGCAAATCCCCAAGGTGATCCAGGGATGCTCCTACTGACAGGAGGGAGTTTCTTTCCATGATTTCACTAGAAAATAGATTCCCTGTTATGGCATAGAAAACAGCCCTGAAAAAGAAAAATCCCTTAGGATTTATCGTCCTCGCTGAAGGGACTGGGGCAGTCAAGCTTTGACTGGTTTTGCTGCTTCCAAAGAGAAAAAAAACCCTCCACTTGAGGAAAACCCCCTCCCACTCAACACACAACCCATGGGGCTCCATTCTCTTACGTTTCCATAACCAAAAAGCCGGTGAAGTGAAGAAAGGAGTCAGTGCAGTTCTTTGGGCTGTCCAGGGAGGCAGGAAAAATATGAGCACTCTTTAGGACCCTCCGAGCAGCTACAGGAATTTGAGATCTGCCTGAGATATGGAAACAAGCACAGCAAGTCCATTTAACTGCACGACAGGCGCAGAAACAGGACCGTTGGCCAAGAGGAAAAAGCAGCATTAAGGCTACAGAACAGAGGTCAAGCAAAGAAAGTTAACGTGCACCTTCTACTAAATATTACTGGAAAGCATTTATTTTATTAAGGAGACACTCCCATTTCCATTTTGTTTTAATTTCACGTTACTTTACCTGGCATTTACCTGATTGCTACATTTTAAGGAGTCACCAAAATACAAACTAAATCCAAGCTTTTGCATGTTTTTACTGTTACCGGGTCTATCATACTCCTGCTGCAGAAGGAGAGGGACTCTCACATTCCTTACAGTTAAAAATAGTAATAATAATCACATTTTTTCCTTCAATGGTGTTAATCCCCTCGGCTGCAGACGTCATTGGAAGACCACCTGCTTCTAGAACAGCGTTTGTTTCATGATGTCTTTTAAGAGTGTAGAAACCGGTTCATGTGCTCAGAACACCAGACTGAACAACAGTTACTCAGTTATTCTGTGTGCCTGTCTCTGACCCCAGATGATTCACACAAGAGCCACGGTCTCACCTGGGGCTTCAGCAGGGGACTGGAAGACATCACCTCCTCTTTCAAGCCAAACCTGAAGCACAGTAACCAACAGCATCCCCCCAGACTTTTTTTTTTTTTTTTTGCAAGCGCAGCCAAGCTGCAGGCACATCCCCTCTATAATCTCCTGGAGACAAGGCAGGAGGAACAAGGCTTCTTAACTTCCTAAAACTGTCACAGCAAGAACCACAAGAACAAGGTTTGAAGGACAAGCTGAGTGAGCAGCTAAGTTTGTTCCGTTTAGATTTCAGCTACCACCCTTTCTCCTCCTTCACCATAGACCAAGCGACACAGGCTTGGTTGAACACCACCGGGCAAGCCACTGTCTCCATACCGAGCAGAGCATCCCCGGGTCAGCCCTCACATCCTAGCTTAAGACATGCTGCCCGCTTTTGAAACCCAATGATTTTTAACACTGCTCAGCCTCTAAGCATGAAGCATGTACATGGATTTGGGTGCAACCACATGGAGCATTGCAACGCCTTGCTGCCCGAATTAAAAGATTCGGCTCTGAGCCCGGTGCTTACGCTCTTTGCACGGTGAGTAACAAGGCAGGCACTAACGATGTCTCTGCTCATGCACATCAGCCAGCAGGGAAGAGCTCAGAAGAGCTGTCTGCCCAAGATCCTGCCTTCCCCCTCGTGTTTTTGGGGCCTCCCCAATCACTGAATTAACCGGATCACGACATGGCCTGCGACAGCTTCCGGGACTCGCACGCTTCAGTAACTCCTTTGAGCAGGGACAGCTGACTCACTCTTTCTTTGGAGAGATGTGGATGATGGTGGAGCATAAGAAATGGGCACTTATAACACTGGGGAAGAGAGAAAAGAAATTTTGCGTTCTCACTCCCCAAAAAAACTTTTGAAATCCAAAAGCTACTTAGTAAAAGGAGCAAACAACAGTGCCAGGTTTTCCTCAGGCACCTGAGTTGTGCCCCCCTACCCCACTCCCTGCACTGATATTGGCATGGGGCCATGCCAAACTGCATCCCTACAGAATAAATCTCCATGTACCTATTTCCAAGCAGGTTCAAGTTTTCAAAGGAAAAAAAAAAAAAAACAAAAACCCACACCAATCTAAACAGACCTCAAGAGGACAGACACCTGAAACAGAAGGGTTTGCAGGAAAAGCAACGCTACGAGAATTAGTAAGAAGATGTGAAAAGCAAGTTTATATTTATTTCCCAGCCGAAGAGCTGGAGCTCAAACCAGAGAGATAGGAGGGGAAAGTAAGGAAGAGAATGTGAGGACTTATAAAAGGACAGTTGATCGAATTCTTTCAAACATCTAAAAACCCATGGTGCTGCCCCAGCAGCTGGGTGCGAATCCGGCCACTCTTAGTACAAGTCTACCAATAAAACAAAGGCTGCAGCTCATTTTGTCATTTTCTGACTCATCTCCTGCATTCTGTACTCGAGCCATGTCAGGGAAACAGAAAAGCTTTCTCCAATATCAGCCCAAATAGGAAGGCGAGTATTGACCCAGCTTTAGCAGCTGCAGGCGTTTTTTATCACAAGTCAAATACACACATTTAATACGCTGGATTCCTCCTCTCAGGAGGCGCTCCACGGGCGCTTTTGCCAGTTCAGCTAAGCTAGTATTAACATGCATGCAATTGGATTTTATGTTTTTGGAGTAGGAACGGCTTAAGGGACTAAACCAGGGATTGTCCCTTCCCTTGTCTGATGGAGCTGTCCCTGGTAGAGTTTAGAGGGTCAAGACATCACACAAGCTTGGTCAAGACCCCTCCTAACTTGGCTACATCAATCCCTCTCCAGCCATCCCAGAGCTGCTTCCCTGGGGGTATTTAAAAGCCAGGCAGACGAGGTGCTTAGGGACAGGGTTTAGTGGTGGGATGGCAAGGTTAGGGGAACAGTTGGGCTTGGTGATCTTAAAGGTCTTTTCTAACCTAAACAATTCTGTGATTCTATGATTCCCACCTCCGCGCTCCGACAGCACTCCCAAATAATTACCTAACCAATTTGAAAGTCCCGGGCTGATGGTTATGCATTATAAAAATCTCTCTTTAACTCAAAACTAATCAGAACAGAGTCTGAGCGCCGGCGTTTTCAGTCCGGAAGCTCAGCCACATCTGTCTGAGCACAACACATGCCTGTGGAAATCGCCACAAATATGTGGCACTCAGACATCAAAGACAGGAAAAGAAGAGCAGTAAAAAGGGCACCCAAGGTCAAAACGTATGCCAGGGCTTTTAAACCGAAGATTTTTATTACAACAGATCTTCCCAAAAGGCTTGCAGTGAAAGACAGCAGATTTCCCCCTACCGTAAAAGAAAGAAAACCCAGCTGAACAACTCAGAAAACCTACGTTGTTTCAGCTGCCGTAATGAAGCAATTGGGTGGATTTTTGCAACAAGTGATGCTGAAGTGCTTCGACTGGGGCTAAGTGTGTAAAAATCCATCAAACTGCGTCCGATCCCAAGGTCCAAACTTTCTGCCGCCAAAGGGAGAGGCTGGCAGGGCAGCTACGTGATTTCACTCCCTGAAGACACGAAGAAAACAATTTATTTTTGCTTTGTTGGGAAAATCTGGGCATAAATTAAAGGGAAAAAAATGAGTAGAAAGGACAATTTCAGTGTTGTCTCATGGACACATTCCATACTTTTTAAGTAAAGTGAAGGCCCCCTTCAAATTCATTTCCCCTTTGATCCACAAGAGCCTAAATTTATTAGCCTTCTAGACATGCGGCAAGGCTCATCTCTTTGTACAGGAAATTGGAAGGAATTCAGACACAGCTTTATTTAAAGTTCAGACTCCCCCTATCGGGCTACGCTGCCACACAGCGATTTTACCCCAGGCATTTACTTACAAAGCTAAAAACTCCCCCAAAAACAAGAACCAGACCCTCCGACAGAATGAAGAAGACACCACTTACCAAAGCGCAAGGAGTGTTTGCATTGTGTAGCCGACCAGTCCTGAAGTTTTCCCTGGCTAAAGTAATCCCTTCTGAGTAATTAATGAAACATTAGATTTTTATTTTTTTTTTTTTTTTTGGGTCATATGGTGACAGAAGCCTTCCAAACGTGAAGCTAAATTTGAAATGAGGCAGAGCGTCCTCCCCAAGAGCAACAACACAAACCAGATCCATGTTTTATTGAGTGGCCTCAAACTATTTCAAAGCCTGGTTTAGCCCATATATCATGGTGGTGCCAAGAGGTAGGAGATAAGATGAAGCAGCACTGATTCCTATTTTGCATGTGTAGAAATACACTGATTTAGAAAACACTACCAAAAAGTCATAATAAAGCATCACTGAAAAAAACAGGCCCAGAATGATTGAGTCTACTGCAATCAGACAGATCCGTGCCCCTCCAGATAGGTGGCAAAGAATTGCCGACCTAGGCACATTCTGCCATTTTACATCCCTGTATTGCTGAATCCTTCTGAAGTTGGTTTAATTTATTAGAAGACTTAAAGCCTTCAAGTCCTTAAAAAAAAAGGTGTACATACACGGGTACTTTCTCATCGGGCAAGTTAGGCAATCGCTCTTTCCCAACTGCAAGACACAAGATGGCTGGGGGGGAGTGATGAACAGTCGTGTCCGGGGCTACTTTTTCCAGCTTGAAACCGTGTGCTCAGCAACCATCTATTAAAAAGTTTAAGTCATCCCCCATTAGGGGAAAAAATAAGTCGTGTTCTCTTGACAAATATTTCTTCTGCCACTTGCTAAAGCTCCTGCATAGGTCTGAATGCCATTTTTCTCCCCACTTGTCACACATTCACTACAGAGTGTTACATTATGCTCTAAAAGGTGCAGAAATACAGCCTCACTTTTTTGTCCGAACTCCACAATTTATGCTCTAGTTGAGGAGACACTACCCAAAGACGACACAGCTTTACATGCTATTAAAAATATCGGGTTTGAGTACCAAAAAGCCAACTATTTCTGGAAAAAGAGGTGCACTGAGGTGCTTCAATGCCTATGGTAGTCTCTGCGGTGACCTCTCAGTTGCAACTGTATTGCTGACACTGCCTCCTGCACAATCAAATTCATCACTGGCCTGTTCTCCCAGTTTGTTTCACCCAACAGCACATTTGATTTTGGGGCATGCTCCCCCAAAAACGACTGTCTGTCCTTCATGATAAGAAACAATCATTTTACCTCAATCCTTACTCCTGGCAGCATTTATGTTTATTTTTGCATGCCTGCTATGCACCAGCGCTTTCCATCAGCTGCTTCCTAACATTTTCTTTCCAGGAATTAATTCCCATACCGATGTTTCATAACGATTAGAGAGCACCTACCAGTAGGCTTTCAGATTTACTAACACGGAATTGGAAAAGTAGCTTTCCTTTCGGTTGTCTCTACTGATTGGTAGGAGGGAACCGCCCACCCGCCCCCCCCCGATCACCACCCCCACACACACATCCAGTCGCAAAATAAAGTCCATTTAGGATGATGCTGAATGAATTTACAACTGTTGAACAATACTCTTCAACTCTATACTGCCACTTAGCAGAAACAGCTGTTTTAATAAGAGCTTACATCTTTAGCTGGCTAATGCAATAACAAAATTAAACAGGACAACATGGAGACTAATCCAGCCAGGGCGGGGAAAAGCCATTTAGTATTCCCAAGCACTGGAACAAGCCATTTAGTATTCCCAAGCACTGGAACAAGCCATTTAGCCTCCACATGCAGGCAGCCTGCACAGGCATTAACGTTCCACCACCACGTTCCGCTGGTGCAAGGATTTGTCAGGATCTGTTTACACGATCCACTTTTCCCTGCTTAAAGGCATGAAAGAAAATGCTCTGCGGAGAACGTTAAGAGGCAACGCGTTCTCTCCCCAACTTTTTGCAAGTTTTCCTGCGAACTGAGCAAACAAAATGAATTCAGAAATATCAGTGCTGCTCCCAAAACGTATTAACAATGAGAGTGAGGGCTGCTGAAAGAGAAAGGGGGGACTGAAAGTATTAACAAAAGCCCACAGCACACTGGCTGTGGCTAAAGCGAGAGCCTGAAAGACTTCTTTGTCTTTCTGATCAATGCAAGCCTATTCACCAGCCCGATATATAGCAGAAAGAAAGTGAGGGTGGGAGGAAGAAGAGTCCTGTCTCTTTAGGGGACGTCTCCTCAGCTGCCAAGCTGCGAGGCAGAGAGAGAGGGGACTCTCGCATGAACACAGAGCTGCTTTCCAAGCGGCCCGTAACCCAGGCATTGTCTATTAATAAATGTCGACTGAAAGGACATGCTCTGCTCGCGCCCAACTTTCCTCAACCAAGGGACACACATTCCAAGAACTGGACAGCTAGTTCCCAAAGAGCCTCCAAGTGCAATATAAATAGTAAGCTATAGAAAATAAACCCCCTATTTCTGAAAGTCCGCTTGCTTTTCTGCAATCCCTTCCTCCCAACAATGAGCTATTGTTCCACTCCTGGTACTGAGGAAATGTTTGTGTTCCTTCTCCAGGTCCTTTACATTTAGAGAGCTGCTCCTCGTTCTGAGATAATTACACCCAACATGCTACAAAGCATGCAAGCCTTTCACAGCTCAAGAGAAAATAATTTTAATATTGGTTTCACCAAATAAAACCAATGTCCCCCCTCTTGTTTTCTTGGCGTTACCATAAAAGCTCGGCACTGCTCAGTAGCCAACCAAAATACCTAGAAAACATCAAAGAAGGTGTCCCAGTTGATTCCGGTGCACCATTTAACACGGACACGTGGGACCACCAGTTTGAAACACAGAGCGATGAAGGCGAGCGCTATCCTGAAGGGACTGACACTTGCTGGGGGACAGTTCTTTCCCCAGATGTTGAAATAGGGGTACACGCAGGCTCCTCGCCTCGGCCAAGCGACCACAAGCACCAGGAGTGCGTTCTCACACGTCTGTGAGGCTGGACCCTCCACGTGGTTTAAGATGTGGCTGTCAGGTACCTTCCTGCGAACTGCATGTCCCAAGGAACAAAAATATTCCGCTGTAAAAACCAAGAGCGGTGAACGCACGTACGTCTAAGCTTGCTCCTCCTCACTCCTTGAACCGGGCACTCACTGCGTTCTGAAGCCTACGGCCAAGGAGCAAGGTTTGGACTCTCCCAGCTTCTGGTCTTGACCGCTACTGACCCAAGATTTTGATGCTGGCAGGACTGCTGCAAAGAGGTTTCTGCAGCAAGCCTCACACATAACCATCTAAAGGAAACACTTAAGTGAGAAAAAACAACAAAGTGTGTACTTCCACCCCTTTAACATTTATTCTTCTAACCATAGGATGCAAGGGCGGAGCATGGCAATGGCCAAATGAACCTACTATAGAAAGAGGTCTCGCATGCTTCCTGTGCAGGACGCACCCAGCCTCGCTCAAAGGAAACCCGAGCACGTGGGCTCCATTTTCCTACAGCCACCTTACTTTAGGCAACCACACGAAAGACAAAGTTGGTAAAATCCCGCCTTTTTGTGCCACCAAACATGCTAACCCATACTGCTGCAGTTAAGCACTCCACTTTCAGGGACTCGGCATCTATTTTTGGAGTTGGCCAAGGGGCAAAAATTTCTTTCTAAAAAGAAGCAAACTAATTTATTTGCCTTAAAAACAAGAGCTTCTTAATTGCAATCACAGCAGTAACTTCTGCAAGAACAGCTTGTAAAGTTAAAAACTTTTTTTCCCCCTGTATCGCAGCTGAACTAAAAGGGAGTAAAACTCCACCATAACCACAGTTTTAATTAAATTTGATTGATAGCCCATTACATAAGTATACACAAAGCCACAGTTCGCACAGGATGCTATTTCCTTTTCAGGTTTTTCAATACAGAAAGGACTCCCATTCTTAACCGTTAAGATAAAGATCTTTTTAGAAGTGCTGATCTGTTGCTTCATTGGAAAATGGTGGAAGGTCTCATTAAAAATAGCCAGCTGTGCAAAAAGTTACTGTTCTTCAGGCATCCCGCGTGCCTCCAGAGGGAGAATCCACTCAAAGGGACCACGCATGCAGCCCACTGCACCCGGAGCTGTATCCGAACGTACACCTCGCAGCACAAAGAGGCATTTGAACACGTGCTCCTGCTGCTCTCCCCTCCCCAACTGCAGGAATAATTTTTTGCCTCCTTTGTTTCTTCACAGGTGGGGAATGAGCGATATCAAGCAGGCAGCTCGTAAAGCGGGGAAGAGGAACTTAAAAAAACGAAACCCTCTTGCACTGCAAACACCAAAGTACCCATGGCCACTACAGAAGTGGGATTTTACAGCATGCTCTTCTATCACCTCTTTTCTCCCCCCCCCTTTTTTTTTTTACTGCCAGGGCGCTTCATACTCTCAGGTCCAACTGTCCAATTACCGAAACACCTTCAAAGAAAGAACAACATCAGAAAGAGCAACAAAAGAAAGTTACCCAGCATAAATTTAGGTAATTGTTTGTGTGCTTGAAACTCTAGCGAAGGCAGCAGCTGCTACAATATGCAAGCTTGAAACCAAAGTCCAAAGAAAAGTGGAAATAGAGAAGAAACAAAGAAACACAGTCCCTGAAACACTATTTTTTGATTGGCAATGACTTGGGCTTCAATTTGCAGCTCTGGCATTATAAATTGAGATGGTATATTGATAGGAAATTCTATTACACCTTCCTAACTACAAGTTAATGTTGATGATTAAGAACAAAACACAGCAGGGTAAGTTTTAGTTATTTATATTCCTGAACACAGCAGGCATCAAGCAGCAACTTAAATAAAAACTCTTTACTCCAAAGCATTAATGTTACCACCGTAGATAGGAGAACGTCAATAACACCTGCATGAAAAGAACACTGTTTTCAGGTAAATCAAGATGTAAATATTTGTTCTACTTCTGCTTTGTACAGTCCAGAAGGACTGATCAAAGATAACACGCATTTTGAGATGCAATTATGAAATGCCAGCATTCAGAAATCACACAATCTATAATAAAAGTTACTCAATAAAACAGCTACAGGGGGGAAAAAAAAGGCAGAAGTTCTCACGTACGCTATTACACAGTACAAGAGCTCTGCGATGCTGCTTACACCTGAATATTCACATGGAAAAAAATTAAGACCTAAGAAAAGCCAAAGAACCTCATTTAAGTATATTAAGGCCAGTAAAAGAGCTCCGAGTGTAGCTGCCACAGACCAGGTAGATGCAAGTCCCAGCCACTGGGGTCTTTGCTGCTCCCAGTATGAATGCTGCGGCCTCGACACCCCAGCATATGAATAGGCTTTACAGGACAAGCAACGCAACCAAAAGATGCATCAACCAAATGAGCCTCTTCAAAGCACTGTCGGTAGAGGTTTCCTGTTTTTATGTTCCTTGCTTTTACTGAGCCACAAACTGCAAAAGGGGTGACGTACGTTTTCGGTTTAGAGATGGTAATCAGTTCCGCAATTTCAATTCAATCACATTTCGCAGCTGCCGGAGTCGGCTCTGAGATTGGGATGCTCTTAAGATATTGTCCTGTCCCGTGGCATCACCAAAAAGACCTTGCCAATGCCTTTCCCACAGACGGGGAAATGAGCCTGATCCTACCTGCTTCTAAAGGCTACAACACGCGGCATTTGAGGCCTCTCATGTTGCTTGTCTCTCACAGGCAACTTCACACCAGCGACTGCTCCTAAGTTGTGGTTACACTGACATAACAGCCCAGAAACCAAAACCAAAACCTATGAGGGGACATCCTGGACGCAGAGAAGACAAGCCCTGCCTGGGAATAATGCACAAAAAAGTCACAGTTCCAGCTTACAGTTAAATAACTCCCTGCTTGAAGGCACCATGAGATGAACTCCATGGAAGCTTTGGCCTTTTTCTGCCCACATCAACACCAAAGGTTTCTAAGGGGAAGCTGATACTATTACAGACACAACCAAAAGGACAATATTGTGGAGTGCTTGCCAGGCACACGTGCTGCTGATTTTTATTTTTTGGCCAATCACTTTTCAGTCCCTGGAAAGACTATTTTGTTGCAATTTCCCCATTCTTAAGGGGAATTTAGCAAATCATGTGCTCTGAGTCAGGGCACATCAACAAAGTAAAAAAGCTCCTTTAAAACAATCCAGATTGATTCATCTTCCATGCAAGTGACCCCACTTTCCTCCTTTCCTCCTCTCAATCCCTTTGTGGTCAGGTTTCTCTTGGACAACAGCAAACAGCCTGAGCAACATGAAAACTGTGCTGCTTCCCCAGAACCCCTGAGCACATGGGTAACTTAGAAAAAGCCTTCACACTGCTGATCTTAAAACTGTTCGATTTCTTGGTAGCTCACCAACGGACGTTTTCAAAAGATGCCTGGATTCAGGACCCCCAAATTATGCGTAGTTTCCACATCTCGTAATTCCTTCCTGGTCCATAGGTATTCCTTAGGCTTTCATCCAGATAAAAACCTACGATTTCCCCGAGCTGAAGACAGAAAGCTACCACAAAGAAACAGTTTTGTTCTCACCTTTAGGCAAGAGAAAACACCCAGCCAAATATCAGCTACCACACGCATCCCTTGCAAGATGGCAAAGGATGGCTTTCCAGCGCTCAGCAGCAAGAGCAAAGGTCTTGATGTTCACAAATGACATTCCCCTTGAGGCACTGAGCTGAAGCTACCGCGTGTAGAAAGCTCAGGACCTGATACTATGATACCAGCAGTGAAGAGGGCAGAGCCTAAGTGGTATGCAAGCTCTTGCAAGAATTTGGCCAGCAAATCTTCCCATGCTTTGAGGCCAGCGGGCAGTCTCAGGTCTTGCAAGTTCCCACCACGAGGCCTTCAAGCACAGAAGACTTTCTGACACTGCAATAAATAAAGCACAAGCTTAGGCACATCTTATCCACATGCCAAAGGTATTTCATACCTGTGCTTTTTTTCCTCCAAGACATCCAAGAGCTAAAAGGTGATTAAGCATTCAGCGACTCAGCACAATTCCAAATATTTCTTGAATACAAAAGGAGCTGAAGCCCCGCCATCAACACCACTACAATGTTTCCACTTCATATTTGAGCTGTATTTTGCGTAACAACCCTCAGTGCAGCACTGGAATTCCTTTGCTCCGAATTGCCAAGTTTTGGCACAACACATTTAATAAGGGATGTGTTAATGGGAAGAAGCAGCAAGCACAAAACTGGAGAAGATCCACTCCATCAAACGGCATTTTGATCTGTCTGCCTTCAGAGGAATGGTATAGACAACTTGGGGAGTGGCACATACCGATCCTGATCTAAAAATAACTGGATTCCAGGAGTGACAGTCAATTCTAACTCCATTATTCAAATCTTGATTAAATCTAACGTCAAGTATATTTCTTAATCAACCCGCCTCAAGTGACTACTTGAAGGCTAATCTCTCAAAGCCTTTCTTCAGGGTAGAGAAGATTCTTCCATAGCCTTAACACACCAAGGAGCAGGTAGAACATGAAAATTATTATCCCCAAAGCTTGTTCTTTCCAAAAATATTCGGCAAAGCACTGGGCTTCTTTTTGGTCTGTTTCATATAAACACCATGTAAAACAAAGTCTCAAAATGCCCTTCAGCACCTGAAAATGAACCAAGCTCAGAGGGAAGAAAGCATCTTGAACAAGGCATTTCTCAGCATGGTGCAGCAAGAAAAAAGTCCTTTGGATACTGTTAGCCACATTTATTTTTGCAATTAACTACAACAGAAGGGAAAAAAAAAAAACACCCAACCATTACCTGAAAGAGAGAGATATCTTAACACTGCTTTCTTTGACAAAGTTCTTCTAGACCAGCCTCTGGCTACCAAGCACTTGGTAAGTGTTAAAAAAACATATTTACGTAAGAAGCAGTTCAGCAGGGAAATGGTACACTAGCTCCCAAGCCCCCCCCAAGCACGCACATTAGAGGTGACTCCGCACACTGCAAACCCCCCTCCAGAGAGGCCGAACACAGAGATGCTGCCAAGAAACCACTCCAGCTGCCGCTTGCTGAAGATGTTTCTGCCCCAGCTGATAACAACCACCACCATGGCCAAAGCTAACCACACCCTCCCTGTTTTGTCTGTTTAAAAACCATCCAATTCCTTGCCAACCTGCTCAGGTAAAGCGAAACATTTAAGGATGGAAGTAAACAGAAAGGTTAGGAAAAGAAGAGAAGGGGTGGGAAAATTTCCTGGGTCATTTTATCAATCAAGGCCACTGAGGAAACTAATCACAACCATCACCAGGGAAGATGGAAGATGCTCATCATCCCCAGTGGGCAGTAGTTCACAAGTGGTCAGAAGCATCACTCCCAGCGAATGTGGAGGAGTCCTCAGAGTAAAGAAACTACATCGTTCAAGAAAGTAAGATGGAACAGGGGGGAAAAAAAGCAGGAATCTTTAATAGGAGATAAGCATTCAGAGAGAAACATCACATCTACAAAAGCCCTGAGCTGTGGCCAAGGAAGAGCTAGGGAGACACAGGCAAGTTTGATGTGAGCCAGAACTCATGACGATTGCTATATTTTCATTTTGATTGGGGGGGAAAAAAAAAAAATAACAGTAGTACTCTTACACTGAACGGCTCCTATACAAGACTAAGACTGAGTAAATATCTTGGTAAATGCTTGTAAAAGTATACAAAGCAAGGCTGCAAGCAAGCCGGCTTGACAGAGATCACACAGGAGCAATCGGGAGGAGACAGCCACGGGAGAACAAAGTTTTGACCTCCTATTTGGCCAAGGGATGCGTACCAACCCACTCCTTTCTGGAGTTACTTTGGCTTTTGGTCTATTCCAAAACTAACAGGTACGGTTCTTTGGCTGTCCTCCAGACCTCTGGTTGCATCACATGCCCGCGCACATCTAGTTTGGCACAAAAAAAATAGTTTCTAATAAAATGCCACAGACAAGACAGCAGAGCTAAAGCCATACCCATCTTCTACCTTTCACATTCTGTAATGTAACGGCCAATATAACGTTTATTGTAAAATACTTCTGTATTTCAATCATTGAGCTTAAGACAATTCACACCACAATATCCAAACCATACAGTATCTGACACAAACTGAATCACACTTCAAAGAAAACAAGTATCCCCAAATTTAGCATGCTTCTGTACCCTGATTAGCAGCTGAAACAGCTGCCCAATACCAGCAGCCCGCACGCTGGCAGAGAGGTTCTAACCCGCTCAGCCACTGTTTGCGTGCTGCCTTGAGGTAACCTGATAAACACACTTCGGGGTCTGGTTTGCAAAGTGCGGAGCCGCTGTCAGCGCGCCTAGGGAGGACAGCTTACACCAGGCAACAGGCTGCGCTGGCAGAGTAACTCCTCTGTTCCCAACAGCCTCGCCAGCAAGCAAAGACTGGGATTGTTTGCTTTGTGGGTTTGTTGGGTTTTTTTTTTTCCTTCAGAACAGTTACTTAACACACACACAGTTATTCCTGCACTGGCTTTATACTGCAAATACATAACCAGTTAAGAACGTTGAAGTCCAAACAAAGAAACCGGAAGGGGCCAGACAACATAACTAAAGACATGCAGATGAAGGCAAACCGGAGGGAAACCCATCTCATTGCAGAGAAAGGTTTTACTCAGCCTTTATTCAGCTTACAGCCTGGAACAAACTTCTGCATAGGTATTACAGGCTACCTTCCCTCATACTGAATTCATAAAGTAAAACCTTACGTCTCCGGTTCCCCTTTAGCACCAGCAATTATCTGCATCTGGGGGCAAGTTGTTACAAGACTGGGAAAAAAGGTTACCCGTACAGACACAAGTACTGCAGCACTTGTTTGTGGCAATTTTCACCCAAGAATCTAAATTTTGGTAATGTACTAAAAAAACAGTGTACTTATTTTTCTCTTCCTATGCATGCCATTCACACAGAAGTCGCCTAGCCCACTTACCTTAAACTTTGTACCCTAAAACCACAAATAAGCTACTATAGCTTACAAGGTTACAACCGACGCACACCTCTTCTCTACAGGGACGGCTGCTGCTTGCATCCCTGGGGGTTTGAGACCCTACAGCAGCAACCGTATATTTCCAAACCAGGCTTCCTATCCGTACGAGAAGCATGAATATCAAACAGCCTAGTAGTTTACTGTCTCATTCACTCAGCTACATTTCCTACCGCGTCTCTAATACTTCATGCTGTGACTTCACGGGAAAATGTAATGCTCTGCTGGTCAATCTGTCAAGAAGCATTGCGGTGACAGCAGTGTTGTCACCCAGACTGATGGTCCTTCCGTCAGCCGAGCAACAAAATCTAGAAGTACGCTTCTCGAGAGCGCTAATGCTCATTTCAACTCTCAGTTTTGTAATGCCTTGTGATTTCCCCCCCCATAATCTTTATTTCAGCAGTTTATCAAAACGAAATGAAATTTTAAGTACCCTCTTGCCACACACGGAGCTTATGACTTCTCCCAAGTTAAAATCCCATGTCATAAAAGATAAAATCCTGAGAAAGCAGGCATCTAGGGAAGACAGCACGATGCATCTTACACTGCTCCTGCAAAAAAAACATAGTTCATAGAGTGATACAGGCTGGATGGGAGCTCTGGGTCTCCTTGGTCCGATCCTCCACACATTCAATTTTTCCTCATATAAGGACTCTCAGTTGCGTACTTTACACACACCTCTATAAGGTGCTTGAAGAAAAAATAAGAGCAACAGTATATTCATCCCAGCCGAGCCTGAAGCTGAGCAGTAAATTAGCCTCAGGGCACTTCTCATTTAAAGAAATGCTGGTTTTACTTCCATTAGCTCAGGCTGTTGAATTTGGGCCACAAACACAGAGGTAAAACACAGAGGGAAGGCTGCAACTGCTGCACATGGCCATCGAGGAAGATTTCCAAGCGCACAGCGTGGAGTGGCCAAGTGGCTTCTGCAGTAACCAGCTGAACCAACACCCAGGTAGAAGTCGGTGAAGATGTACCCAACGTGCTATTCCAAATGGGAAAGAAAGGGGAATTTCAGGACCTGTCCCTGCCTTCTGCTCGCTCCGGACTGTTTGCATCAACGACACTAAGTGCTGCAGCAGGCAGGATCGCTCCTTTCTCCATTAGCATAAAACCCCAATTTTGCTGATTTCAGACTGCATGGAAACTGTGTATCCCTGTATTTGTAGGAGGTCTTCAAAGGCTATGAACTTCTGAACAAGCACCTATGACATTTCCCAACCACTTGGCTTTAATCATCACCGCAGCACTGAGTGACATCACCTGTTAAAACATGAATAAGGATGCACCGAGGACCACATTGGTTACCAGTGCTAGTTTAGCAGCCTTTTATCAGATTAACCGTAATCAAGACAAACACTAAGGTATTATTTGGGGCTGCAGTGCAAGCAATTGCACAGATAGGCAATTAGAGAGTTTCTCTGGTCAAAACACACTTCCACTTTTTCCTTTGCAATTCAGAGACATTTTTGACCCACCTGCACCAAGCATGGATGCTGATGATCTTTCATGTCCCCTATTCCTAAGCAAAACCACCATCTTAAGCACAACATAATAAAAACAAAGACAGACCTAGACCACAAGAAAAAGCAATCCAAGCCTGATGAGTTAACTCTCCTCCTTTGAGAAAGTATTTTCAACCTTCTCCTCCCAGAGGTGGAAGTTCAGCGGGTTTCTCCACAATCTTCCAAACCCTGAGTGACCTTTTAGCATTTTTAGTTCAGCCAGCAAGACCTCAAACTCCCTGGCAGAGACCAAGAGTTATCCCTGCTTTCAACACTTCACGGCTTGGCCATGTTCTTCCCCCAACAAACTCCATTTGTTGACTTGCGTTGCCAGTGGAGAAACAGCTCCCCACCCCTCTTCGGTTCTCTCCTGCTCCCTTGTTTTATTGCTGTGCTCCAGTTTCTTTCTACATGCCCTTCGCAGGTTGATTAATACTCATCTGGGATGATCAGATGTCTAGTAATTCAGGTTCTTACACCCCTCCACACCGTAATTCTCATTACGGCACACATTTTACTAGAAAGTTTTTTGCTGACCATTCCCACTCCTGACATCCAGACTATTCAGTAAGACATTCTGGACAGAGGTCCTGGCTATAAAATTCCCATGCTCTTTGGCTGCCAGAATGAGAATTTGGTGACAGTACAATTCATTCATTTATTTAATGATCTTAACGTCAGCCTGAGTGGATAAAGTGTGCTTTGGCTTCAGCAAGCAGCGACGGGGACTGTGCCAAGTGCCGGCAACAATTGTTTCAGCAAGTGTCTGCAATACCAGGTACTGCTGCCGCAGACAGCACAACGAAATGTGAAGTTGCTTTGGGGGGAGATGGGAAACATTTGAAGTCAAACTTGGTGGACAACCTCAGAAGCAAATATTTAAACATAAAGTAGTTTATTTGTGCAGATGATTTTTTTTTTAAATTAAAATTGTGTTTTGGAAATGTAATCAATGCAATTACACTGAACAGTTTAAGCTCATTGAAAATTATATTCTGCGATATCTGCGTATCAACAAAAATTAGATCTTTTATTCTTTTGCAGAGACAGACATAAAAGCACTTTGAAATCTACTTTAAAACACAACACTGAAGGAAAACAGAAAACCTAAGTTGCAAAGACACATTGACAGCTGAATTATTTGCATTTTGCAGATCTAGAATACAAGACACGGAGCCCAGAGGAGTAAAGGATTTGAAGAGACACAGTCCAATAGCTAGCATTTATATCTGTGTAAGCAGACAAGAAAGGGTGCTGCAAACCAAAGCTGGCTTTATATTCTACAGGGAGCTGAACTCAGAAGATGTCTCACCGGCTCAAGGAACAGCACATCCAAAAGAGCCTTCTCCACAAACTTCATCATGCTAAAACTGGGCATGAATCACCAACTGCTCAAATCCCTTTCCCACCCTACTCAAGAGCTTGAGATGCACCATGAATTTCACAGTAAAAGTCACAACAAATGTGCTTTAACTGCTTTTTGATTTCGGTTCTTGACTTCCCCCCCAGATAAGCGGTACAGGTTATCCACCCTCAGCTATAGCACCCTGCTGAGTTCCCTTTCAAATATAACACAGACACTGAGCCTGTCCGATCCATCAGCTGCATGCCGCAAAACGAAGGGTCCGGTGTCAAGCCTAAAGCACCCTGTGCATCGCCACAAACAAGAATTGAAGACTTCCAGAAAGTTTTCAGACCAGATTTCATTCCAAATTTCACATCAGACATGACGGTTCTACAGAAGACCTTGCAGTAGCCCAAGGACAGGAGAGCTAGGTCTCGCCCCTTAGTGGGAATGCCCTTTTTTTTTTTTTTTAAACAGACATGTCCTTTAACAGGATGTTCTGAGCCTTTCAAAGACGGTGGCTGACTGAAAAAAACAAAGCTCTAAGTATTATCACTAAAATCTTTCCCTTTGATGCATACAGGAAGAGTCTCCCGCTCAGTCTGAAAAGACCGAAGACTTCTGTCATTTTTGCTTTTCAGCGAAAGAACAAAATAAGCCCAGAAAAATGCCGGTTTCAAGGCACAGTAACTTCAACGACTTCTTAATAACGCATAGAAGAGGGAAATCTCTTTTTAGACCACCATTAGCTCAAATGGATTTTCAAATGCCACCAGCAATGCAGACATTCAAATCGGACTTCTCTTAGTAATTCAGCAACTCCGCGCACAGTCACTCTCATATGTAAATCAAACTGAAACACAAATATACAATCATCATCTGGCAACGCAAAAGAGAGCATTGGTGCAATGTTTATTAGTTTCCACCTCCCAAAAGCCTTCCAAACTCAGGAAATTCTGCGTTAAGATCTTTAACTGCATTAACTCTTCCTTGCTCAGTGTTTTCACAGCATCAAGAGCAAATTCAAAGACTGGCAGCAAGATTTCTTTTCGTACTGCCCTGAGGACGTGAAGTCCACTCCCCTGGTAAAAGCGGGGATGGTCTTCGCGTTTGTGGCTTTTACAGAGTTATTCCCATGCAGATACTCTTACTCCAGAGCACGAGAGTCTCATTCCTGCCGAGTTCAACCACTTGGAAAGGAGCAGCTGCTCCATGCATCTTGACAAGTCCCAACCCATTTCAACACCTCACCGACAGTTTTGGAGAACACTACTGGTATCGGTCAAGGACTGGGTGTTTTTCTTTCAAGATGCACATTTTAGAAGCCTCTTTGCTTTTCTTCAGGCATATATAAAGCTCTAGAAATATTTTACCTTGCATCCAGATAAAGGGTACACAAAGGTGTTATAACCAACAGCAGAAACATATTATTTTTGGTAGCAGAATTTATTTCAATCTGATACAATCTCGGTGTGGGGAAACTTGTCCTTTCTCTCCACCTCAGACAACTACACAGCAAACAAAGGTAAAAACAATTCTTAAGGTACAATCAGAATAGGGAGCGCGTAATCTTCCTTTCAGGAAAGAAAAAAAATGCTGTCCCATTAACCTAGTTACATGCCCAGCAGCAATTTGACTCAAGTCCCATCAGCAACAGCGTGCCATCACCAACTACGAAAAGAGAAAGCGCATTCTGGGACATCTTCCAAACGTATATAATAAAACATAAGAATAACATGTACTAGAAAATTTCACTAGCCTTAAAGCTTATTTTGCTCTCCTCCCTTTGATCCTTTCTTTTTTTAAGAACCCATTCTATTTTCTTCTTCCAGCTGTTCCACATCATCATTTCCTATTTGCGAGGCAAACCCAAGTCCACAGTTTGGAAAGGGAAGCTGTACATAGGAGAAGTTCTTGCAATCACCAAGTGTAAAACACAGCAGTAGGAGAAGTCACATCAACTACGTTCCCTTAAGAAAAAAGAAACATCAGTTCCCCTGGTTCCTCCAGACCATGGGGCACAAGACTCCACCCACGTCTTCATGCCCTGTAACAAACACCAGTTTACTATTCCCCATTCATTCCAGAAAAGCCTTTGCAACCGCTATCTGTGACTTGAATGTGTCTGCTAAAGTTTCCTGCTAAACAAATGCCTGTAGAATAGTGATACTACCTGTCTGTAATTCCCCAGAGTAAGAATTCCAACAACTCTAATCACATTAGTGAATTTACACACAACTAAACTTGACAGTTGACTAGCCCTGAAATTGCCGGATTAGGGAGAAAAAGAAAATATCGGTTACCTACGACTTTGAAAGAGAGATCTTCACTGCTAACTCTTACTACGAAACAAAAATGGAACGAATGCACCAGCTCGTCGCATCCCAACATTTGCTAATGACAGGAAAAAGCCTTTTAAGCCCTACGACAACAGACAAAACCCATACACACACATGAAAATCCCTCTACGTCCCAACATCTAAAAGGGAAGTTATTTGTTCTAAATCTCCTGTTACTCTCTCACTGACTTCTTACCATAGATAAGAACACAGTGTTCCAAAATCAGTACTGCATATTAAATACATATATACCTAAATGACTAAAGTAACCTTTTCCCGCAGACTTTTGCCAGAACACAATCGCGTCCTCAGATATGAGAGGACAACCACCTATCTGAAATCACATTTTTGGAAGAAAGCTCTTCTCCACGACATTTCACCACAAAAATCTTACAAAGCTGGTAAAGTGACATATCTGCGCTATAACATGATTAGTTTTTGTCATTAAAGAAATTAACACTATTTCTGCTTGAAAGAACGCTAAGATGTGCCAAGGCTGGGGAACATCAACAGGAGAGATGGCAGAGAGGTCTAAAAGCACTTAATTTTTTGGCAGCACGCTCACAAACCCATGACCATTCCTCCCCTGCAGAAGAGCCACTGCCACGGAGAGGCAGGGAAAAGTCTCGCGTTTTCAGAAGCTTCTTCCCTGCCGCATACTCTCCCGAGATGTACAACCCCCACGGCTTCAGACACTTCCAACATGGAAATGCTTCTCAGGCAACACCACTGCCCCTTCTTTCCCTTCATCTGCCGTGATTTCAGAAAATTCACTCCTGAACTCAAAAAAACAGAGAGCAAGGAACATCTCTGATCTCAGCCCCGTTCCTCCCTTCCTTCCCACCTCTCGCCACTCCTTCCCTTTCATGGCCGTAACAGCCTTCCTCAGAAGCGGTCGCCGCTGGCATCTGGAAGAGGACTTCCAGACATGCTCTCATTTCAGCTCCAGTTCGATGTCCAAGCCACCCAGAAGCCGGACCTGATCCACCTGAGGCACAGGCAGATATGGCACTTCACACAAAAGCCACGATCACACTCTTCAAGCCAACTTCTATGCCCAAGCAGCTTCCGAATCCCTGGGTCCTCATCTTCAAAGTCATGAGCAGATAAACCCAAGAGAGCACAGAGAGACACTGCATCACATCCTCTGGAAAAAAGCCACTCGTAATGGAAGTGAGCAGCGAGGGAAGACAGCATTGGCTCCAAACTTCCAGAGGGTATCACAGCAACCCAGAGGCCCTGATCCTTCAGTGCATGCTGAAGATGCTTCTCCTCGGAGAAATCCTTGGGCACTTTCCCCTCCAGCTCAACTCTTTGCTCACCAAGAGAAGATAGAAAACCCCACGCACCCAAATCATCCTCAAAGGTCTTAGTTTTACTAGAAGATTACCAATGCAGGCCTACTCTGATGCCACAACCTACCCCGCACCTGAACACCAGGTAAGCAGTGCCAGGACCTCACCCCAACTTCACACGTAGTCTCTTACATTCCCTGAAAGCCATCCTGTATTTCCTGCCGTTCTCCTGGGGTTTTGGGAAGCCACACGCATCCAGAAGATGCCACCCAAGAGAGCAGAAACCAGCACACCGCTTTCCAAAAGGGACGAGAGTAGTTAGCTAAAGCAACTCAGAAAAACTGAAGCATATATTCAATTATTGAGGCAGCATTAGCAAAACCCATGTTCCCATGCACAGCGATGATGTACTTCTCACAAAAATCCCCCCCAAAGAGACCCTTCCTCTCTGCTTCTCAGAAATGGAATTAAAATGGGGGAAGAAAGGAAAGATTTTAAATGACCCATCCTGAACCTGCCACGATTACTCCACTGCAATAACCTGCAAAATACCCGCGTCCAGAGAGACACCATCCCACACTGAAACAACCACGGTGATGTATTAAGGTCAAGTTTACTGGTGCCTGCACAGAGACCATCACCAGGCCAGGAAGCTGAACACCCTCCAAACACAAGGAAGTTTGGAAAAGAAAACAAAAACCTACTTACACCAGCCCAGAGCCCAGGATGGCTCTAATCTGGCTCCAAGGTCTGGTGCTAAATTAACCCTGAAGAGCCAGCAGACACACAACGTTACCCAAGTTCAACATAAATCAATCTGTTTGTCCTTTACCGTGCAATGTTGCCCATGTTTTGGCCAGGGCTGCAAAGAACCCGGTGACCTAATTATATTGATGCACAAAATTTATTCCCAGCATGGGGACTTTTTAAAGAGCATCTTAGTATAAGACACACAGAAAATACTTTACTCTTAAGTGGGAGAAAAAGGGGGAGGAAAGAAACACAGTGTAGTTTAAGGTACATCAAGTTAAAAACACAAAGGCCTCCAGTTAGCTTGCAGCCCAGAGCACACCTTCATTATTTTCCATTTTATGGAAAAAGTCCCACTACAGAACAATCAACTTCATCTGGAGCTTCCTCCTCAGAGGAGGTCTGAAAGCCAAGGCAAAGATGGGCGGATTGGGATTTATTTTTGATAATATCCCTCTGCGTGTCACTTCACAGTGACGCAGTTACACACTCCCTTGTCCACCCCTCCCAAATAAGGGTCAGAATCAAACTGGAGGATTTGTCCACACTGCCAACTTCTGAGCACGATTTCTGCCTGAAATCAGGTTGGATTGAATACTCCCCACTACCAGAGCCATAAAATTATCCCAACTTACTTTTACACCGAAAATTTAACTTCTTGAAGCCACTGTGGTAAGGAAATTTCTCAAAGCTCTGTCTTGTCTTGCAGCAGCTGCTCCAGTAACTCCCTATTCAGCATGTAACAGAATGGACCTCCCATCAAAACATTTCGGTTCTTCATGCCCATCACTCTCCACCTTGGCTTTCCTTCAAGAAATAAATTTTTTTTTTTTAAATCCCTTCTTCCCCCTGTATTTTTCTTTTCTTTCACAAATGCCTTTCTGCAAACGCACATGAAGCAAGCGGTCCTTTTTCCTGTACAGTTCTCTCTCAACCAATTCTTCTTTCAGTTATACAGGTAACTATTGAATTTCATGATATATTAAGTCCTAAAGCCACACGTATTTCCAAAGAAACAAAGTTCACCACGTGGAAGCCGTTCTAGTTTTAAAAGCCCAAATCAGAGCCTCAATCTACTTCTTAACACACAGCAATCCTTCACATCGACAAATAAACCCTCGCACGGCCATGAGAAGGAGACCTTGCAGCACTCTGCTCGCTCCCGAGTTGCCAGAAGAAACCTGCAACTTTACTTCATGGGCTGTAGGGTAATGCTATCATATCAAAACAAAACAAAAAAAAGAAACCAAACAGAGCTAAAAATAAGCCTGAACTCAGCTGACCCTCTGCACTCCAGTAAATCAGGGATGAACTATGCTCCCCATGCCACACTTCTGCAGCAGCGCTTAGAAAAGGTAACAGCTTTTGTTTACTACCTAGAAGCACACACAAGTTTTGGCAGAGGGAAAAATAAACCAAACCAGTCAGGACACCTGAATACAGTTCACCAACAGGTACCAAGAACACCGTGTTTGCACGTGTTACAAGGACAGATTGTAAGTTTAAAAGTTAAGGAGCAGCAGCAGCCAAACAGAATATGTTTTCAAAATAGGCATGGCTATAAATAAAAATTAGACTATATAATTTTAACCTCCCCACCTTTATAATGTCAATTTGTCATATCTACCTGACACTTCTCCGTTCCTCTATACCTCCTGCTCTGAGCATCCAGTTGGGTCCCCAGATGGGACACCCTGCCACACCATCTCCAGCTCCTTTAGGGTCTTGCCCATTCCTTCCAAGGCTTTTTATTTTTAGGCTGCGCTCAGAGGGAAGCCCAAGCTTCACCCCTCACACGTGCAAGGCATTTTGTGACAACACTCACCAAAACCAAGGGTATCCTCCTGTCCTAGCCACGGTGGCACAGCCACTCTTGCAAACACCACCAAGCTCACCCTCAACAACAGCAGCAAAATATTCAAGTCCCTCCAGGATGCTTTTGATGATTACTTGAAAATAAAGTGCTTTAGAGAAAGCCCAGCACACTCCTGATCCCAGACCCAGGCAAACTTCAGCTCTTCAACTACCAAGGCACCCAAGCATCACGTTCCCTATTAAAAAAGACCCTTCCCAGACAAACCAGCACCTTGCTGGAAAGATGAGCTGAGCACAGGCTCCATACATGCCCACTGGCCGGCGTTTCCACTGTAACACTTGGCACATCACTCAAAACTGAGCAAAATTACCCCTGAGCAACAGTTTTACTTACCACCACCCCACTGACTTTGTCATGACAGCACCTTCGCACTTTTTTTTCCCAAATAAAGCACACGCTGGCATTACAGAGTAGCGCAAGCTAGCCAAAAACACCCAACAGAGAGTACGTCCCTCCGCAGCGCGCTCGGAAATCTTCAGAGGTTTTTCACTTGACCCAAACAAATCTGTAACGTCAACAGTCTCATGATTTAAGCAACGTATTTGTGGTCATGGCAAGAATGATTCTTGCCGGAAGCTCAAGAAAACAATGGACCTAAACTGATTATAAAAGGGCTCGGTTTTCCCACCTCAAAAATGAAAGTGAGAGCAATAAAACGCTTATACACAGAGAATGAGTTTCTTGAAGAGCACAGGCATCGCCACCCAGCTGAAACAGCCCTCAGAGAAAAAAAAAAAAACAAAACAAAAAACACCAACAAAAAAAAACACAACTAAAAACAAAACCCAGCCTGCCACTTCCACGTTAAAACCTAAGTCACTGCCACCAATAAACAGCAAAACACACTCCTGCCCGTCCCCTGAACAGCACGCCACACCATTCCCGGCTAAGACAGCAAGGCAATATTTCACCAAGTATGTTTTTCACTACGCGCTCCCCCCCAAAACTTTGGGAAGGGAGGGGGGTGGAGGGAGAGAAAAACCAGTTTGCCAGGGGATGCTGTCCCACGCTGAAAACAAAACCTCACACAGGCAGGCAGGCTGGCCACCCCACTTTCCTGCTGATCCCTGCAGTATTTACCTCCTGACTTGGGGCCTAGTCGCAGCAGAGAACCGAAGACCTTTAAAAAATATTCGTAGCAACCGCCGGCCTCTCTCGTGGCCAGTTTTGGCGGTGGGATTTTTTTTTTTTTTTTTTTTTTGAGGGGGGGGGCCTTCTCCTCCCCATAATGCGTGGCCTCGCAGAGAAAGCTGCTCGGCGCAACATTCCACCTGAGATTTATTTCCACCAGCCAAGTAAGAATAAATAAATAAATAAAGAAAGAAAGAAAGAAAAGAAATCACATGAAAATCGGCCCCGGCTGGAAAAAAAAAGGGTTTAAATTCGCCTGGAAAAAACAAAACCAAAGCACTTACCTGGGTAGGACTGGAGGCAAAACTGAGGAGCGATTTATAATTAAAAGTTTACCCTTGGGGGTCACTTCTGCTCGGGGGGCGGGGGGGGGGAGGGGAAGGGGGCTGGGGGACCCTCTGCCCTCCCCGGGGACGGGGGTGAACCCCCAAACCAACCCCTTAGCGGGTGGGGGAGGCACCCCCTTTCCCCACACCACCCCAGCAGGTGCAGCCCCTCCTTTGCACGGGGGGGCACATACACACACACACACACACAGAAAGGAGCAGGGAGCCCCCAACCGCCACCCCCTGCGGAGCCCCCCCTCCCCACACCCCCCGCGGGACTGCGGGGGCCCCCGGCCCCTCACCCCCCCGGGCCCGCTCGCTGTGGGGAAGGGGGTGCCCCCCGTCCCCGTCCCCCTCCCCGGGGCAAAGGATACTGCTGGGGCGGCTGGGGCGGCAAGGCCCTGATGTTGGGGTGAGGCGCCGGCGCCGCCGCCGGGTGAGGGGGAGCCGGGGGGGGAGGCGGCCCCGCCGCCGCTGCCGCCGCCGCCCCGCTCCCGGGGCCGGTCCCCGCCGCCGCCGCCGCGCCGGGTTTCAAAGCCGCCTTCTGCGGTAAACTCATCGCCAAGCGGAGCCACCACCCCCCGGCGGGGTGCGGGGCCGGGGCCGGGGGGGAGCCGGGGAGCGGGCCGGGGGCCGGTGCGGCGGCCGGGGCAGCGCGGCGGGCCGGCACCGGCGCCGGTCTCCGTGACAACGCGCCTCCCGGAGGGCTCGGCGCGGGGAGGGGACGGGAGAGGGGCCGGCGGGGAGGGGAGGGGGGGAGGCGGCTCAGGCCGCGCTGCTCATGAGCCGCCGGCGGCGGGGGGTCTCTGTCCCCCTCCCCGGGGGCAGCGGAGCCCTTCGCGGTGGCGGCTCTCGGGCGATGCCGGCGGATTTTCCTCACTGAAGTAGCGGAGCATCAAACATGGCGCTGCGGCCGCCTCCAGCAGTCCGGCAGGACGGACGCTCGGGCGCCTTCGGGCCGCTCCGGAGCCGCTCGGCCCACCGGCGCTCGGCAACCTTCGGCTCTTTCCGGAGCCGCTCGCTGGCGAGCGGCGTTCGGGAAACTTCGGCTTCTTCCGGAAACCTTCGCGGGCGCACGCGTTCTCCTCCCCGTGTTCCCCCCCTCCTTCCGCGCTCAGCCCGGCACCTCCCGTGACCCCCGCGCTCGGGAAACTTCGGCTCTTTCCGGAGCGTGAGGCAGTTCGGGAAGCTTCGGACTGGCTCGACGGAGGGATTCCCGCCCAGGCGGGAGGCGCTCGGGGATCTCCGGAGCCTCTCGGGGGCGGCGAGGACGGAGCTTCGGGCGCTTTCGCCTTGGCCCGGAGAGACTTCGGCAACGCTCGGCTGCGAGGGAGCGGCCCTCGGCTGTGGCGGGCAGCGCCCACCCTGCTGCGGGCCCTAGGGCACAGGGGCTTTCCACCTGCGCCAAAACTCACCCCCAGCCCCGTTGCCAGCCCTACGGCCCCCAGCCACATCTCATGCTCCTGGGGCGGCTGAAAGGGGCAGCCCTACAGCCCCTCATGAGGCACCCTGAGGGCTGGCAGCCCTGAGGGTGACATGGCAGCTGAGGGAGGCCCAGCAAGCTCCTGAGGGAGCCCACTCTGGCAATGGGGACCGGCTTGGGGAGGGCCCTCTGGGCCTACCCTGAGGGCAGCAGGCATCTTCCTCACACCCCTGCCCCACTGCCTTTGCCCCCCAAGGGCTGCTGCGCTGCCGCCATTTTCCGCATTTTTCGACCAGGCTGCAGCACCCTCATCGCAACCACCGCTGGGCTGAGCTTGGCAGGGGCAAAAGCACTTTGTGCTGCCTTGGGTAGATAAAAAGGACCTCAGAGCAGATTCAAGCAGCTGCTGGATTGTCCTGACTTGTCCTGTCCTGCTGTTGTGCTCCCAAGGGCTCATTCTAGCCGCTGGTACCTACTGACATTCCTGCCGCACTGCACGTCCCAGGGAAACGCTCCCAGCACCTTCGCCGTGCCGGCCAGTATTGCTGCCCTGTATCACCCAGCCTGGGCTACACAAGCTGCTTTAGGAGAGATATTTTGATTTACATCGCATCTGCTGCATCTTCTGGACAGCTGCAAGTTTAGGAGAAAGATACTACTTCGAGGCAATCACAAATAAAGTCTTAATAGTTAAAAGCTTTTTTTATTAAAGTAAATGGCACTCTCAGGGGTACATTCAGGCACTTGGAGAGTAACTGGCGCTGCAACTGGAAGTTGACAGAAGAAAGGGGTCTTGCACACTAAAGAAAGCCTACCCCTGTGTCACATCTCTCCACTTCTCCACAACAGCCCCATTTGTTAAGCAGAAAAGTAATTTTTGAGTTTTAAAATACAAATCTGAAGGGGGAGAATCTGGACTTGGCATTGGTCACTAGAGCAAAACTCAGCACAGCACCTAGTGGCCAAAAAAGAGGAGAAGGGTCTTGAGTACATTTTCCCTTTTGAATCAGTCTCTGAATTATTGAAAAATTCTGTTTGTGGGGGTCAGCTTTAGGACATGATGCCTGCCTGTGCTGACAGAGGAGGACCGCAGCGTACTCCAAGGCTCGCCATCCTCCAAGGTGCCATCTCAGAAGAAAAGCTCCTACGAGCTGCCATGCCATCGTGCTGGCCTCCAGTAAGAGTAGCTCTGCAACTGGAATAGTTTCTTACTTACTAAGGTGCTATCTACAGGGTATAGCCACACCGAACAAGCACACTGCGTAGTGCTAGAAGTTATTAGCAGAGCTGGTGGCCGGGGGAAGATGATTAGCGTGCTATTTAGTTTCCCTTTCTGTGCTTTTCGTTCCACAATGGGGTAAGGGAAATGCCTGGGATGAGAGGAAGCTCACATCTACCTCAAAGAGCTTATGGGAATTGGGGTGAAATGGAAAACGATGAGGTATTTTTGAGGGGGAGAAAGCCCAAACAAGCCTTGACAGCCTGTAAAGAAGTCCTGAATGGCGACTATTTTCATCTGCAGCCAGGAACAAATATTTAGCTACAAGAGGGGGTTCCGGGTATTTTTTTTCTGAGCCAGTTTTCCTCTAAAGCCTACTGCCAGCCAGACTGCCTGCCGATTCCCTACCAGTAAAACTAAAGACTGAAGAGAGGAATGAGAATGACCTCAAGAAAAGGCAAAATACTCCCCCCACTCCCCAAAAATGGGAGCAGAAAGGAGGAACTTTCATCATGGTAGGGGGTTTGCCCGAGGACTGGTAGATCCCCAGCCATCCTGGAGAGCTGCTATACTCACAGCACATCTTTCCTGTCTGCAGCCTGCTGGGGAGACGGATCCCCTTCCACAGCTCATTAAGACTTTGCTGTAATAATTTTTAGGGTGCAAGTAAAGCTGTGTGGTTGGGAGGGGGAGGTACCCAGCACCATTCCATCGACCGTCTCCCAAGCATGGCACTTCTGGTACACCCCTTCATGCGGAAGGAAATTCGTACCAAAAGCAAATTGATATCTACAGCTCCCCCTGTTCTACAGAAATAGCTGCCTGTAAACACAGCTGTGAAAGAGCCTCCTAGCTCAAGTATCTTTAGATATATCGCTTCTTTTTACTGTTTAGAAAGGAAAAAAAAACCAGTATTTTCACCATATTGTCTGCTGAAACTCCCAAAGTGTGCTAGCCATGCGAAGGAACCTGGCTTCTGGCTCTGCCAGAATGTATGCCTTCACCCCAGCCATATTTTTACATTTTTTTCCTTTTTTTTCCCCTAAAAGGAAAAAGCATACAGGTCTCTCTTCCATACTACCCCACATAGGATGATTTGGCCAACAAAACCTGCAGATTTGGCAAGCCTGAGCAAATGCCAGCTGGATTTGTGCCCTTTCTACTGCCTCTGGTTCCTCTCCATTTCATTTTCCCTCCTATTTTTCCTGCTAGCTTTATTAGCACCTGGGAACCAACGTGTCGCCGCAGGCAGCTTGAGTTTACAGTGCTGAGCTCTCGTTTCAGAGCATCACGCACCCTTTTTCCAGTCCCACCAGCCTCTTGCGTACCTGGAACAGCAGGGACCCTGACAACCACACGGCAAAGAGTGGAGTGGGAACACCAGAGCTGTTGGTGAGCTTGGGAAAAGACAGTAAAGGATGCAGGTATCACTGGAAAATGGCTGTTTTCCTGCAGGAATTGTTTGAGGAAGCTTTTGGTCCATTCACTGCCCTAAAATCTGATGGTCCCAGCAGGTGACTGTCATGGTACATTGGGGATACTGCTCAGAAGGGAGAAACAGGGAAGGAGAAGAGCAGTTTCAGATGGTTGGGTTCAGCCTCTTGCAGTTAGAAAGCTGGCTCAGCCCCACCAAACTTGCAAACAGCCGGCATTTCCAGCTCATTTTTGGAGGCTCTGGCCCACTCCAGGCACCCGCTTTCACCCAGCACAGCACAGCAGTGCCTCCCTCTTAGGGCTTCTCCTGCTTTTCCCCCCCCCCCCCACTGATCCTCTTCCAACACCCTCCAGGCAAGAAAAAAATTTAAAAAAAAAAAAACAAAACAAAAAAACAGCCCTGCTTGAAGCTTTCCCCATTCCTCCTCCTGCCCAGGCTTAGCCCTCAGCAAACATCTCTGCCCTCCGGGGCACAGCTGAGCACAAAATAAAGCAAATACCACCCAGGATCAGGCAAGCCCACGCCAGGCACCAGCACGGGAGCAGGATGAGTCACCTCCTGCCTGCTCTGCCTACACCCGGCAGCTTCCCAGAGCAGCAAACAGCCACCACCGGCTCCAAGCCCAGCACGGAGAGCCTTGGCCATGGCATCCCCCTGCCACAGTGCAAGCCAATGCTCGCCCTTGAAATCCTTCCAGCGCTGGGGCCATCCCCTCCACGGTGGCAGAGACACCACACTGCAAGTAAAACCCCAAGAGACAAAAAGTATTTCCCCATCAGATGGCTAAACCGCCTCCGACAGTATCTTACCTCTACCCGCAACAGGCTGTGCTCCCTTCCCTGCTTCTTCCGGCTGGGAAAACACCCTTTCACCCCAGCCTTGCTCTCCCTGCTTAATTCCTCTTTGCCTTACACGCACACCACTCCTCTCTTTTCCTAGGAACACAGGCATTTCACCACATTTTAAACACATGGGGCCAGATCCAGGCCAAAATACCATGCTAGTAGCATTGCTAACTCCTGCAAGCCCGGCAGTGGAGATTTCTCAGCTCCACTGCCCTCTGCGGGTTTGCACCACCATTTCCAGCCAGATCCTGGGGAAAAACAATGGCCACCGCCAGTCTCCCAGCATTTCAGGAAGCCAAGGGCCTCACACCAAGTCACGCGAGCAGAAAGTGTTTCAATTCAAACTGGGTGATGAAACACAGTAAAAACAGCAAGAGGGGAGGTTTACTGTCTTATTTATACAAGTTGCGTCTCCTGCACGCCACTGGTTCAATCTGGCAGTGGAAAAGCTCTGCGTTTCCAAGAGCTCACTAACAATGGGGCAAAACTGGGGGGCTGCAGCCCAAATCCCCCTTCCCCCCT
This sequence comes from Gorsachius goisagi, assembly GCA_018403395.1. Classification (NCBI taxonomy): domain Eukaryota; kingdom Metazoa; phylum Chordata; class Aves; order Pelecaniformes; family Ardeidae; genus Gorsachius; species Gorsachius goisagi. Next base: position 97,878 of record BOSO01002866.1, read on the forward strand.
CCCCCCATAACGAGACAGTGCTCAATAGCAAACACACACACAGGACATTGCTTGTTTTATGGCCATCAGGCCTCCCAGATGCCAGGGCAAGACTCGGCGGGGAGCCTGTGGTTCAGGTCCTCCTGCCTCGTGTTTTTTGGGCAAGCCCAACAAAGCCATGTAGCATCAGCTCGGGAGCGAAGGTTGGCCTGCATTGCTGAGCTGGCAGCCGGCACGGCGGAGCTATAAATAAGGCCGTTTAGAGAGCAACCTGTGCGGGGCCCGTGCCGCTGGATCCAAGAGCAGCCTGGCTGGCCAAAAACTCACCCAGGAGGAAGGAAAAGCATCTGGGAAAGACCTCCCTGCTGCAGAGGTGTGTGGGGCCGTGACATAGAGGTGGAAAGCAAACAACCACCCACAGTGAGAGTGAGGATTTGGGGCACAAAAGTATGGCTTTAGCCTCTGAGAGAAGCAGCAGATGCCAAGCACAGGCTGGGAAAAGCCTCCTCAGCTCAGTTTTGTCTGCACAGGATGGCGTCGTCAGTGTGGACAAGGAGAAAAATGCAGATAAAGGGATGCAAGGCTCTCCTGCTGTCAGAAAAAAAACACGTCATGAGCAGCTCCAGACCCAGTAAAAAGTATTTATTTCAATTACAATTAAGCCCCAATGTGTAGGGTGAAAAAATAGTTACAAAAGAAATTCCCCCCCAATCCCTCCTTTTACATATAAATATTAAAAATCCCTCTGCATCTTTGCTTTCTGTCTAGAGCAAGAAAGCGCCCCATGAGACAACACACAGCAACCTGAGCTACCATCAGTGGTTTCCTCTCAAAACAGCAAAAGGATATTAAAAAACCAAAACAAAACACACAACACTTTAAGAGAGCCCCTCGCCCCCATCCCGGCCAGATCTCACACCAGTGCCAAACCAGCCACAGAGGGATGGAGGTTTGGGGCCATGCTGTGATTTCGGGGCTTGCAGTTTCCCGGACATAGAGGCTGGGCACAGCAGCAAGCAAAGCAACAGCAGGAACCGCTTGCTCTTGTCTGGGGAAGCTTTTGGGCCAGGAAATCACAGCTGACCTTGCTTCAGAGGGGACAGGAGGGAGAACCGGGTGCTTCATACACACTATCACCACCTTGGTTTACATCTTTGGCACATCAACTTTTCCCTTTGCACTCCGAAATTAAAGCTAATCCCAGGAGTTGCAGCATCCCTGCAGAGCCTTTCTGCGACCCGCAGCATCCTCCAGCCCTGTCCCCAGGCCTGCTGTCCCAATTTCCCCATCAGCATTCTCCAAGGACAGTCCCTCCCAGAGAAACCCAGGATTTAGGGACAGCTAGTTACATCTGCAGCCTGGGCAGACCAATCCAGCTTCCCCAGCCGAGGGACTGTCACCACAGGCTGCTGCACCTACAGCTGCACTGAGTAAAAAAAAAATTAATAAATATACTAGTATTTGACTAAAAAAAGGCTTTTAAATGCATTTTCCCTGAAATTTTCCAGTGTATTCTACAACGCATGAAAAATATGTATTTCCCCCCCTCCCCCAAAAAATATATCTTAAAATATTTTTCATCCTCATGTGCGCATCTTTGGAGAGAGGGAGGTACGCTGGGTGTATTTACACACACAGCCAAACCCACCAGCACCACAGCATTCCCTTTATCACCTCTGAAGAAGCTTTTGCCAGGGCAGTGGGTCAGGGCGGAGCACTGTGTGTGTAGGGTAGTGCCCACAGACACACATGCCTCAACATGTGGCCCGGTCACAGTGAGAAAGAAGAGACCCCCAAATCAAAGTCATTTCACAAATGAGCAAGGGGATGAGTAGTTTTCACAGTGGATCGAACCTCGGATGATACCAGCAACACAGGGTGCCACTACAGCTGAGAACTGGGCAGTTTGTTGCGTGGAGAAGTGGTTTGAGCCTCTCAAAAGGAGTGGGGAAATTCAGCCAGCAGCAGAGAACGACGCAACCGGCAGCTGGTTCCCCTTGGGCGCTCGCCCATCACCAGACTTCACACTTCTTGGGGGGATTCATGGGGGAGCCGAGGGGGCAGCCAAAATGCTCTGCAAACTCCCGGGAGTTGGAGACTGTGCCGATAACGCGGAAACGTGAAGGGCTGTGCGGGTCGGTGATGAGTCCCTCGTGTGAGCTCTCCGGCGTGCGAACCGAACACCACACCTGCAAGCAGAGGGAGAGAGGCGCGAGCGCCGGCATCTGCAACCACAGGGCGCCTTTGGTGACGAATTGGACCTTCCTGCTTGCATGATGGGCACCTACACAGCTCAAGCTCCAGCTTTGTCTCACTTTTTAACCAGCACCACCCCATCTGGTTCTCCATCTACCACGCAGCACCTCTGGAGACCTCAGTTTTGCCATCACACCCTCCCAAAACCATCTGAGCATGCCTCCACCCCACAAAAAAGTGTGCATCCATCCTCGCTGCCCACCACCAAGTGACCTACCTGGGCAAAGCCAACAAAGAAGAGCTGGTGGTTGGTGAGGCCGAGGGTTGGGAGGGTTTCCTCATCCCCATTATTTTTCAGCCAGTTTTGATATGCCTAGAAACGGGGGACCACAGCAGGCTCAGGGGACAACACTGATCCCACCATGCCATGCCACCCACCACAAATCCCCAGCCCTGCAGCCCTACCCGGTAAGCAGCCTTGAGACCCCCATTGTCAGCGATGTTCTCTCCAAGGGTGTGCTTGCCATTGACGGCCTCACCATTGACAGTGTAGTTGCCATACTGCTCCACCATGCATGCTGTCTGATGCTTGAAGGCCTCCACCGAGGAGTTCTTCCACCAGGGACGCAGGTTGCCATCCTTATCATATTCCCGGCCTGTCAAAAACACGGCAGGTCCTTCGTCACCTCAATGGCCACCCCACCAGCAGCCCACTCGCCTGGCCCTGGCCATACCTTGGTCATCGAAGGCATGCGTCAACTCATGGCCCACCACCACACCAATCCCACCAAAATTCAGTGACCTGCAAGAGGGTGAAGCTGAGTTTTAGAGACCAGCTGCTGCTCCCCACAGCCATGAAATATAGCCTCAAATTTTGGGACTGAAGGAAATTTGGGAATACTGCCTTCCCTATTTCCCCCAGGCTCTTACTTGGGAGACGCACGCGTGTAAAAAGGGGCCTGAAGGATGCCAGCAGGGAAGACTATTTCGTTCTTGGTGGGAGAGTAGTACGCATTGACTGTCGGAGGTGTCATGCTCCACCTGTGGGGATGTAGACATGGCCAATGTGGCAGCACAAACCCATTGCTGATATTTGCTCTGACGCTGCCCACTTACGGCGCAAAGCCATCAACCCAAATTTAACTCCCCAAACCCAGCGGGGTCTGGTGGACACCAAATCCCAGCGCTCCAGGCATTGTGATATTCCCTACTGAGCACAACAAAGGAGCAGAGTGGAGAACTTACTGGTCCCGGTTCGGCGGTTTCCGAAGCTGGTCGGCAGTGACCCTGGCCGAGAAGTTGTAAAACTGAATGACATTCTCAAAGTAGAGGTCAGACACAGCCTCGTACTGCAAAAGAGCAAGGCGTGAGTGGCACATGGTGATCGCTTGGCCCCGCTCCTCCCTCTGTGGTCATGTTTGAGCCTCCAGAACCAACTGAGTTACAGCCGCTCTTGTTTCTCCTTCTCTCCAACATCTGCAGAGTCTCAGGAGGGCTATGAATCACTGTTACAGAAACCGGCTCCTCCTCTTCCCAAGCAGGGATCCCAAGAGCCCCAGCTTACCCCAGGACTGGCCTGCAGCTCTCTGGGAAGTCCCCAGAGAAGGACCAAGGACATCAGTGAGACCCTTCTGGAGGAAACCTGGGGTTCAAGGCTGCCTCGGGGCCATGCGCACATGTCCTGCACATGCTAGTGGAGTGGGGAATAGGAGACCTAGGGGATGTATCTGACCAACTCACGTCATTAAAGACTTTATCCAGCTCCTTGGGGTCCATGATGAACTTGGGGTAGCCGATCATGTTGTAGATGGCATCTGCCTGGGAGGTGGGTGACAGGGAGCAAAGTGCTTTTGGTGCCAGGGATGGAAGGACAGGCTCGCCCAGCTCCACCACCCTCCGCCATCACCCTCTTCTCCCTGGTGCTGCTGCCAGCACCTCACCTTCTCTTTGGCCGATTTCCTGGTCTCTTCATCCATCCACTGCAGGGTCTCCAGGCTTTCCTCGAAGGCTGTTTTAATCTCCGCGATCATTTCCTCTGCCTAGACAAAACCAAGGTGGCACAACATCGGTCCAGAGATCTGGCGTCACAATCCGGAGAGTTCAGCCTTTGCACCCACGGGAAGGAAGAGGCAGGGATGCCAAGATGGCACGCAGGCCAGTGAAATACCCAGTGAATGGAGACGCATGGTGGACAAAAGAGAAAGAGAAACATTGGCTGCCCCAACCATCCACCATCGTGGTGGCTCACGTGCTGCTCGCTGGGGGACATACCACCTGCTTGCTGTCCTCAGCAAAGGTTGCCTTGACGAACATGGCCCCCAGGGCAAAGCCCAGGTTGTTGTCTGTGTCACTGATGCAAAATTTCCAGCGCGGAAGGCAGGTCTGCACAGGATGAGAGGTGGTCATCAGCAGTGGCACAGCCAAAGCCCTCCCACCTTCCCACCTCATTGCCCCACTAGGAGATGAGGTCCACATCCATCCCCCTGCACTGGAGCTGCGACCCCAAAGCCTGCCCCACATCCCTATTTTTTGGATGCAATGTGACAGGGACTTCGCTTAAAAATCTGTCACAAATGGTGATTTGGGGGCACTGGGGACTCCCCCCTCACCTTCTTAGTCCCATACATCACTTCCATGAATTTCTCCTCAGCATCCTGGAAGCGCTGGTCGAGGAAAGGGCTGGTTTTCCGCACCAGGTTCCAGATCATGTAGTTGTTGAGGAGACTGCAGCGAGAGGCAGTGAGCAGGCAGCAGGGCAGCCCTACCCACCCTGGGCACCCCTCTGCACGGGCTGGGGGTTCTCACCATTTATCAGTGGCCAGGATGAGGTCAGAGACCTGTTCCAGGTACTCCTTGGCATAGACCACGACAGGTTCCGACTCATTGAGCTCCACAGGGTAGAAGACTGTGGAGAGGAAGGGCATCCAGTCCACAGCCGGCGCCAGCTCCTGCAAAAGCCATGCTGCTGCTACAGACCCAAAAAACCTTTGGAGGGGGGTGGCAGCCACGTCCCGAGCTGGAAGCTGCTGCATCAGCCCCTGCTTGAGGGATTCAGCTGATTTTGCAGAGACCAGTTCTCATAACAGCAGCATCCTCCAAAGGTCGGAGGGGAGTAAACAATTTCCTCCCAGAAAGGAAGAGAAAGTGGGGCGGGTGTCAAAAATGTTGACACAACCCATTAGGGCCCCTTTAGGGACACAGGGAGGTGACCAGGCTGACGTCTGCAGCTGGACTACAGGCAGCAGTGCCGGGAGGGCATTAGTGCTGCAGCGGGACAGCCGCCAGCCCCAGGGGTGGTCCAGAGGCTGGGAGGAACAGGTCAGGGTGGGATTTCCCCAAAGAGGACATGGGCCAAGCTATTGCACAAGAGCTTCACAGGCGGTGTTGGGCTTCCTCAGAGGAGTTGCATCACGTCCAGCCATCCACCCCACTTCCCGAACCACGGCAGAGCAGGAAGGCTCGCCAACCCCATCCCTACCTTCAGGTCTCCAGCCGTCATTTTATGGTAGATGACCTCCTCATCCCGGTGCTTCTCCTGGGGGATGGTGATGTTGGCCAACGCCGTCTCGAAGTCCAAGATCTGCTGCATCTGCTGCCGTGTTGACTCCTCATCAGTGCCTCCCAGGAACATCCCCAGCTGCACCATGTAGTTCAGGTACCCAGCAAGCACCTACGTGGTGGGATGGGGGAAAATCAGCATGGTGGGTGCCACCCACCCATGGCACCTCCCCAACAAAGCCAGATTTCCCCCAATGACCTTACCTTCTCATTCTCCGTCTTGTTCAGGTAGTAATCCCGCGACGGTAGGCCTAACCCTGACTGATCCACCTGGATGACGTTGCTGTTGGAGTTTTTGGAGTCAGCGCTGACATAGACGGAAAAGAAGGGCGAGGTGCGGTAATGCGCTGTCACCTCCCGCAGCGTCGCATTGAAGTTGTCCCTTGCCCAGGGACCTGTGATGTTCCAGCCACCCAGCTGGGGACAGACAGCAGCCAGCTTTTGGTTAAGGAATGACCACCTGGAGTTGCTTAAGTATCCCCCCAAAACTCATCCTAAGGGGAAACATCTTGCAATGGGGCTAAAAAGCCCAGGAGAGGCAAGAGCTGCCTATAAAATCCCTGCCTCTCTCCAATCGCTTGCCCTGGGGGACGCTCTGTGACAGGAATGGGGTCTGGAGGGTGCTGGGACTGCCCATAAATGAGCTTTTTCCCTCCCATTTTGCAGACAGAAGACTGCTTCTCTGCCAAAAAAAAAAAAAAAAAAAAGGACAAACCTTTTGGATGAGCTCCACAAGCGGGGCGGCGCGCAGCTCCTCGATCTTGCTCTCGTTCATGCAGGCTTGGTAATAACGCTGCGCCTTGCGCTCCGCCTCACTCGACACATTGGCTGTGGTATTTTCTGTGGGAGGTACCCCGGGGGGCTCTCAGGGGGTCCCTGGGGATGGGCACCCATCCCCCGCTGTGGGTGCTGCCAATGCACGCCAGACCCTCCCCCCCCTTTCACTGGAGAAATATTCAGCCCCATTTTGGGCAAAGCCAGGCTCCAAAAAGGCGCAGAGGATTGCCCCGCCGGTCCCCTCTGTGCCCCTAGGAGCATCCCACGGTCCCCAGCCCTTCCTGGCCTCCTGCCCCTATCTCCTCTCCCACCCACAGCAACAGCTCCGGCTCTTTGGAGCAGAAAGATAAAGAAAGAAAAAACAAAAAGCATTTTTCCAGCAGCTCTGATGTTCCAAACACATCCTTTTATTCCCCCCTCCCCCCCTTAAAATTTTGCTTCCCCAGAAGTTTTTGGGTTTGTTTTTTTTTTTTAGTTTTCCTCATGGCACAGCTTGCACCTTTGGCTTCCCAGCTGTGTGGTTTTATTAACTAAAGGTCCCTCGGCTCTGAGGAATTCAAGGAAATGCCGAGCACGACTGCTTGGCTGAAGGCCCAGTCCCTTCTCCCAGTAAAACCAGCCAGATTTCTGCGGGAAGAGCCAGGGACGAAGTCATTCCTGTGCCACCCCCCCTTCTCCCAAAAGACCACACTCTTCCCAAACCTTCTCTTTTCAGATAATCAGCCCCAGCGCAGTGGAAAGTGCTGATAAGGAACCAGTTGTTTGCTCAAAGCTTGAACAAACCGTCCCCGCCGGTTGCTCGGATAAGCCACCCCGCTCCGGTGTTCACACACAGAGGCTGAGCCCGGGTTTCTCCCTCTGCCAGGGGAGTTTTTGCCCCAAAAACATGGCCAGATTGGCAGCCAGCCCCCCAAAAAACACTGCTCACAGAGACTGGAAGCTATAACAGGAGGAAAAAAAAAAACCACAAAACAAACATATCCTTGGGGTGATATTGGGGTGCTACAGCTTCTGGGTGCAGTCAGGGGTGCAAATCCTGAATTTCGTAGCTCCTGGGAACACCACCATGGGGTTTGCGGAGCCGAGGCCAGGATCCTTCCCCTACTCGGCACCGAAGAGCTACAACACCACAGTCAAAAATCCCAGGGGCATCCAGGAGAGCAAATACAGCCAGGATCTGCTTCCCAATGTCCTCGCAACGCGTGCGTCACGGGTTGGATTGACGCTGGTGTTTAAGTCTGACCTTATGTCCCTGCAGGCATGTTTTCAGCATCCCCCCCAGAGCCAACAGGGCTCCTCAGCACCATGGGGGTCCCACTGCTTCCTGCATACTCACCCAGCAGATGCTTCATGATGGCCTGGTTGTGCTCCCAGAGGTTGTTGAAGGTGCCCCAGCGCGAGTGGCCATCGGGAAGGGGGTTGGCCTTGATCCAGCCCCCGCAAGCATAGCTGAAAAAATCCTCACAGGGGTTCACTGCCCGGTCCAGCGAGCTGAGGATGGAGCTGGTGACGGAGATGCAGGCTTCCGACAGGCACACGGCAGGCGGCCCTGGGGGCAGACGTGATGGGTTCAGCTCCTCCGATGTGGAGCATCCCACCCCAGGGTGAGGGATGTGGGGAAATATTTCATCTGGTGCCCAAGCATCCTGCCCCGTGCCCAAGCATCCCACGCCAGGGCAAATTATATGGGCGAGCACCCCACCCTGGTATGAAGAATGCAAGCAAGCGTTCCACCCTCTGCCCCAAGCATCAAGCTCCAGGGTAAAGGATCAGAGGAGCATCCCATCCCAGGGGAACCCCCCCCAGCAACCCACCCCGGTCCCTGTGCGGTGCGAGGACTTACGGGCTCTGTACTGGAACATGAGACCCAGCAGACACCCCACCAGCACAGCCGCCAGCACCCCCACCAGCACCACGAGCTGCTTCTCGGCACGCGTCCGCTCAGCCCAGCACCCCAGGCTGCTCCTTGAGCCACGAAAGTTTACCTGAGGGAAAAGCAGCGATGTTTCCCCACCAGCGGAAAAACTTACTGACGCATCCCCCATTTTGCTTCCTACAAGCCCCCAGTGAGGGATCCGGTGTGGCTCAGGCTGGGAAAGGCAGCAGCTGCCTTCCAGAAACCAGCCAGGAAGGGCGGCACAATGGCAGGAAAGGGAGCGGGGCAAGCCTTTCGGCAGGCTCACCTGCTGCCCTGTGCCACCCCAAAGCCCTCTTTGAGCATGGCTGTAACCCCTAGGGTGGTCCCCATCCCCACTGCTGGCGCTGGGACAGGGTGGGGACCACAGCGGCAATGGGAAGTGCCCTAACAGGATACTCCCTCTCTGCCGAAAAACATCCCCAGGAAACATCCTGATGCGATGGCAAGCAGGGATGGCCCCACCAGGGAAAGCAAAAACACAGCAGAGCTCTGATTTTTGGGGCAGAAAACACCATTCTAGGCAGAGGCCAATGGGACTGGGAGCAGGGCCAGCACAGAGAACATCCCTCTGGCCCCAAATCTTTCTAGGCAAGGCCAGTCACTGGGTTTGGTTTTGGTTTGTTTTTTTTTTTTTTTTCCCTTTCTTTTTCTCACCACCCTCGGTCCTTTTTAAGCCGCTTTCCCGCTGCTCAGGGAGGAATTAACCTAATCCCCTTTTGTGTGGCAACAAAGCTCCCACTGCCAGGATAATTGCTCACCCCAGCCCCACAGGGAAGGGGTTCGGCCATCAGAAAAACTGGGTGCTGCGGCGTTGCAAACAGCCGAGCCAGGATTAAGCCCCATGGGTTCCACCATTGCTGGCTCCAGGTGCCGGGAGGGAGCAAAGGGCAGTGGGAGCCAACTCGGCTCTGCCCACGCCGCACTTTGCCCCACGGGAAGGCTGGTTCCAGGTGGAAAACCCTCCTGCAACCCCCCCCACTTGCCAGGACCCCAAATACCCTTTTTCCCCCCCCAAACCAGACACGAAGCCCTACCTGAAAACCATTGGGGTACCCGTCACCTTCGCTGATAGAGTCCAGGGGGTCTTCATCGTCCAACGTCGCCCGCTTGTAGGTCGACATCTGCACGGGGAGATCGGCAAATGAAGGTGCTCAACAACTCCGGGTTGAGGAGGAGGAGGAAGGAGGGCAAGGATGGAATATGCACCCTCTAAAGCCTCCTCCTCCGGGGAGCTAAATCCTGAATGGCTCCGGGATAGTAAAGCGCTAAACAAATGCCGGAGGAAGGTTATGGAAAGCAACGAGGGCTGGAGCCAAACACTGAGCAAAGCCTGAACCCGCCTCGCTTTCCCCCGGGGCTGGGTTGTGCAACCTCGCCTTCAGGCTGGAGTAAAGCCGGTTCCTCCTCCACTGGCTCCCAGCTCCCAAACGGGGAGAGGGACCCCCAGATGCCAGGGACCTGAGAAAGGCCAGTAGCAGCAAAATGGCTTTGCAACCCGAAACTACTGGCTTGCTCACGCTCCACGCCTCGTCTGCAAACCGTGCGTACCCCAGGGGGTCGCTCCGAGCACCCAAAGGCAACCGCACCTTGAATTTCGGCTGCTGATGGGCTCCCTACCAGCTCACCGCTCTCCCAGGTGTTACTGCATGCCAGTCCCTGGCTCTTATCTCACCGCACCCCCCCCCCCCAGCAGAAAAACAAGGGGAAACCTCATGGGTTGGCAGCCGGCCCGTATCATGCTGCCGCCGACATTTCCTTCCCCCGCTGGCACAGCCCTGCCACCCAGCCAAATTGTCTCCCACCAGCAGAAACAACCCCGCACCCGCTGCCAAGGAGGTCAGCACCCCAAAGCCCACCCCGGCCCCTGCCACTGACAGGCCGAGCAGCACCAGTCACATCCGTTCACCCCCGATGCAGCGCAGGGTGAGGGTTTGCACCCATCCACATGTCCCCGTTGCCCCCAAAGGGCCTCTGACTTTGATCCGAACCCAGCACAGCTGTGCCTCAGTTTCCCCTGGCAGGAAGGTGCACACAATGAAAGCGCCAGTTCTCAGCCCCACTGTCGATAATGGCCTTCCCAAACCTCCCCTTGCACAATTAGTAACGAATCCCATCATCTCCCTGGATCTCAAATCACAGCCTGGGTGTCATTAGCCACAAAACCTTCCTGGGTAGGAAAAAAGGGTTAGAAGAAAAAGGCAGTTTCCCTCCTAGGTTGTGCAAAAAACTCCACTTCCAGCCCCAAAATCAGTCCTGGGTACCTGCCTCAAGCCTACAGACCGCGGAGGGAAAAAACTTCCCCTGCAGGATTTTATCGCTGGTGCAATCTGATTTTATACTGTACTTATTTTTCCATCCCCTTTCACTTTCCCCCCCATTCATACACTCTGCACATGGCTGAAATTTGCAGCTCAGGACACAAATCGCCTCTCACCCAGGGGAAGGGGGGGGCGAGCATGAAGCTCCCATGGCTCCAAAGCACCAAATTCCTGGAGTCCCAGCTTTCAGTCAAAGCTTTCACTCTGTTTCCTGAGGAAATTAGGGGTTTTTTTCTGTGATTCCCCCACCCCCCTGCCTGCCCCAGCCTGAAAACAGCAGGAAAAATGGAAAAAAAAAACCACCCCAAACCCTGCTTTTTTTCCTTTTGCAAGGGACATGCTGGCTCAACCCTTTATCAGGCAGCAGAGAATCCAAGCTGAGCTTGAACCCCACCCCCCCCCAAACACCCCCGGGGGCACTGGGATCAACCCCCAGCATCCTTAACTTCGAGGAAATTGGGTCCAGGAGGTATTTTTAGCACCACCACCACCCCTTTTCCCCCCACATTGGGGGCATCCGGGCAAAGCAGCACCCATGGGTGCTCCCCACCCCTTGCTGCTTGTAAAGCAGGAACGCCCCTTTTTTGGGTCAAAGTAGGGTGGGTTTTGTTCCTTCCCCCCCCCTCCCCAGCTCTGTTGTTTGCTTAAGTGACAATAAAAAGGCATTTTCCCAGCTCGAACAGAGTGGGGGGCACCCAAGGGTGCAGGGGAGGGGGGCACCTACACTTTAGCCCCCCAGCCAAGGGATTTGTACCCTCTTTATAACTTACAAAACTCTAAGCAGGGCCTGAAATCACCCATTTTTCCCCCAAATCTCCCCTTCACCTTAAAAAACAATAAACACCACGTGCTTCGAACCTGCATGCCCCAAGGAAGGTCCCGGGGAGGGGGGCACCCACCACCCCACTCACCCCCCCCACTCCCATGAGGAGCCCCTCACCCCGGCATCGTGGCACCCCGAGTCCCCGCTGGCTGCTTTCAATTCCCGCCCGGGCGCCATTTCGGAGCAACCACCGCCGCTCTCGTGGGCGATGGCTTTTCTCTCGCTTCTCCCCAACCCACCCATCCCCCAGTTTTATCCCCAGCCCCCCCCCAAATCACCCCTGCACCCCCAAACCTCCGCCTGGCCAAGCAGCACCCACTTGCCCACCCAGGGTCCCCCAGCACCCATGGGTGCCCCCCACACCTCCACAGCCTGAAGTCAGCACCCAGTGGGGCTCAGCCTTTTAATTAGGATGTTCAGGGGGTAATTAGCAATGCCTGGTGTTAATTAGGGGCCCTGGCGTTAATTAGGGGTGCTGGGAAGGGGGTTTGGGTGGGCACCCAGTTTTGCAGGGAGCCCCTGCTGCAGATAAATTTAAAGCAAAAAATGGTTAACGTTTACCAAAAAAAAAAAAGGGGAGGGGGAGAGGGGAAGCCCAGCTTGGGGTTGTTTGCAAACAGCCCCTCCCCAAAGTGGGTGCTGCTGGGTGGGGGGGCACCCCTCTGCTTGCAGAGGGAATCCTGGTGCAAATCTCCGGGGGTTTGGGTCAAGGGCTGGGTGCTGGAGGGGAGACTTGGGGGGGGCAGGCAGCCACCTTGGGGTCCCCCCACCCCGCCCTGGGGACCTGCTGGCCACGAAGTAAACGAGGCTGGGGAGCTGATGTGGGGTGACGGGGGCACCCAGGAGTGCTAAGGGGGTGCAAGGGGGGGTCCCTTGGGGGTGCAGGAATCCCTTGGGGGCTCAGTGGGGGGTCCCGTGGGGGTGCATGGGGGGCCCTTAGGGGTGCCATGGGGGATCCCTTCAGGGTGCAATGGGGGTCCCTTCGGGGTGCACGGGTGTCCCATGGGGGTATAGTGGGGGATCCCACAGAGTTGCAACGGGCATCCCACAGGAGACGCGCATTGCCCCGCACCCCGCTTTGGCCAAGTGACCCAGACCCGATTGCCTCCAGATTTGGGGTGTTGGGTGGGTCCCCCACTCACCATGGCTGCCGCCCCGCTCCCGCCAGCCTCGGCCCCCGTTGGGGCGAGCGCCCGCCTGAGCCCCGGCGCAGCTCGTTACGCCTCGGCGGCCTACGGAGGGTGACGAAGGGTGACGAGCAAAGGATGTACCTGGGATGGGAAAACCAATGGGGCCGACTGGAGGGACGGGCTTCCTCGCTCGCCTCCTTTAACTCTTTCGGGGGGCCCCAAACCCCATTTTGGGGGTCCCTATGTCCCCCCTCCAGCTGCTGCAAGCATCCCCCCGATAAATCGCCACAGCTCTCTCGCCAGCAGAGGATGCAGCGTTTCTCCTGGGAGCGTGCAAGTGTGCAATCCTGCAAGCACGCGATCGTGCAAGCATGTAGTTTGCAAGCGTGCAAGTGGATGCTGCTGCAAGCGCCCAATTCTGCAACCACGTGGTCGTGCAAGCATGCAACAGTGCAAGCACACGCTTGTGCGAGCAAGCAGTTTTGCAAACAGCCAAGCACACAGTTGTGCAAGGACATGCACACATGCAACTTTGCAAGCACACGCACGGGTGACTGTGCAAGCGCACACTGGCGTGCAAGCATGCAAGCCTGCAATTGCATGCAAGCACACAGGCATACAGTCGTGCAGGTGTGCATACACCCAGTTGTGCAAGCCTGTGATTTTGCAAGCTTGTAAGCGTGCAAGTGTGCTCCCTGGGCCACAACCTTGCCCCCCTCCCCCGAGTGTTTAACAGCCCCTCAAAAGGTTTTGGGGTTCAAGCATGGCTGGGTTTGTGCACATGGCCTCGCAGCAAGGAGTTCCCCAGTTTGTGGCTTTCCATGTGCTGGGCTAATGAGCTTTTTTTTTAATTAGCTTTTCATCACTGGTGAGCACCCACGGCTGCGTTGCATGTGGGGTGACAGGGATGGGGGGGGGACGGGGACGACGTGGTGCCACCACCTGGGACCCCTGCACCACACTGGTGGGCTGAGCACTGATGCACTCATCTCACGCATGGGGCTGCAAACCGCTTGGCTGGGCTGGAAAAGTGGGGGAATGCAAAGGGCCGGGGGGGTGTGGGGGTAGCCAAGGGGGGGTGCCGGAGGGATCTGGGGGCTTTGGCAGGAGCTGCGCCACCCCCGTGGCGTCGGGGCGCCCTTGGTGGCCCCCGAAGCTTTCGGGGCTGTGGATTTTTGGGCTGAGACCGCCACCTTCTGGGAAGCCACCCGCGGCTCTACGGGCCACGGAGCCCCACGGTCCCCCGCGGTGGGGAAACTGAGGCAGGGGAGGGCATCGCCCTCCCGCCCTTGCGACGAAGCCGTGTTTATTGTAGGACCTACAGCAAGGCTGTTTCAGGCAGGGGCGCGCTCTTGGGCTGCAGCAGGAGCCCGGGTGGGGAAACTGAGGCAGTGGGGACCCCCTCCTTCTCCATCACCCCCACCCCAAAACGCTCGTGGCGTTTTCGTTGAAAATAATCCAAAATCCGGCAAAACACATCTACGCCCCAGGGGTGCACCCCACTTTCTCCCCCGCTGCGGGGGAGGGGGGGGGATGCTCAGCACCCACAGCCAGGTTTGGGTGCACCCCAGTCCTCCCAGTCCTCCCAGTAAAACCCGGCAGAGGGCACCAGTAAGCCCAGTTTGTTGCCTTTTCTCCCCCCCCCCCCTCCTCGTGCTGGCAGCGGGGGGAGGGTGGAGGAAAGGGGAGGAGGAGGAGGAGGAGGAGGCGAAGGCCGGGTGCTGGGGGATTTAAGGGCTCGCTGTCCCCCCGGCCCGGCCTCCTCCCGCCGCCCAGAGGGACGCGGGTGTCGGGACCCAAGTTGGTGCGGGTACGTGTGTGTCCCCCCCGCGGTAAGGTCCCCCCCGGGGCCACTGCTGCCTTCCCCGGGAGAGTGGGGGGGTCCCTGGGGAGCGGGGGGGGCGGGCTGGGGCGGGGGGAGCAAGGGGGACACAGGCGTGTGATGGGGACACGGGTGTGCAACGGGACAGGGGTGTGCAACAGGGACACGGGGGCGTGATGGGGGCACAGGGGTGTGATGGGGACACGGGTGTGCAACAGGGACACGGGGGGATGATGGGGACACGGGGGGTAATGGGGACACGGGTGTGCAATGGGGACGCGGGCATGTGGTGGGGACACGGGTGTGCAACAGGGACACAGGTATGCAAAGTGGACATGTATATGCAAAGGGGACATGGGTGTGTGATGGGGACACAGATGTGCAACAGGAACACAGGTGTGCAATGGGGACATGGGCCTGTGATGGGGCCATGGGCATGTGGTGGGGACACAAACGTGCAACAGGGACACAGATGTGCAAGGGGGGGACAGGTGTGCAATGGGGACATGGGTGTGAAATGGGGCCAAGGCATGCAACAGGGACATGGGCATGCGATGGGGACATGGCCACACGCCGGGGACATGGATTTGGGATAGGGATATGGGCACGTGGCGGGGACATGGGCACGCAATGGGGACAGACATGCAACAGGGACATGGGCATGCAATGGAGACCTGGATATGCAATGGGGACATGGGTGTGTGATGGGGACACGGGTGTTTAACGGGGACACGGATGTGCGGTGGGGACACGGGCATGCAGCGGGGACATGGGGATGCGGACGTGCAAGGGGGACATGGGCATGAGCTGGGGACACAGGCGTGACAGGGACACATGATGGGGACACAGACACTCAATGGGGACATGGGCACGGGATAGGGACACAGACATGGAGTTGGGGGACACATGTGATAGGACATGGGTGTGCAACAGGGATGTGTGATGGGGACAGGGATGTGTGGTGGGGACAGGGATGTGCTATCGGGACCTTGATGTGCAATAGGGATGCAGCTACAATGGGGACAGGGGCATGCTATAGGGACACAGCCATGCAACAGGGACACAGCAGTGATGGGGACATGGCCATGCAATGGGGACAGGGACACATGAGGGGGACCCTGCTGCGCCACGTGCAGATGGGGGCTGTGCCACTGTTCCCCCGTGCCAGGTTGGTGCCTGTAAGGTGACACCCCATGGGACCGGTGACAGAGGGTAGGGGGGGGAGCTGGCGCGTCCCCAGGGGTTCACATCAGTGACCGCACACGGAGGGGATGTTTTCCTCCTGTCCTCGCTTGGCTGAGCCCCGGGGCGAAGGTCTCAGTGGGGAAACTGAGGCACACAGCGGGTGTCCCCCCCCGCAGCTCTCTCCTATCCAGCACCCGCTCAGCACTGCAGGATGAAGGCTCTCCTCCTCCTCCTTCTCGCCCAGCTCTGCTCATCATCGCTGGTCCCTGGTAGGTGAGGTTTGGGGGGGGGCTGCACCCCAAAAGTGGGTGCTGTTGGGTGCTATGGAGCCCGGTTCCCCCCCCACAGAGAGGGAGAAGGACCCCGAGTACTGGCGGGGGCAGGCACAGGAGACCCTGCGGGCTGCCCTGCGGCTCCAGCGCCTCAACCAGAATGTGGCCAAGAACCTCATCCTCTTCCTGGGTGACGGTGAGATGGGGGCACCCACCCCAGGGTGGAGGGGAGGAGGAGGAGTGGGGGCTGCAGGGGATGGGAGCCGCAATAAAGTGGGTGCAATAAAGTGGGTGCTGGGATAAATGGGGTGCTGGGGTAAACTGGGTTTGTGATAAGTTCTGTGCTGCAATTAATTGGATTTGCAATAAACTGGGTGCTGGGGTAAACTGGGTTTGCAATGCACCGGGTGCGGGGATAAATTGGGTGCCCGCCGGCATCACGCGACACCCGTGCGGCGAGCTGCCCGTCCTCAGCGGGGAGCTGACGGGTGCCCTGGCCCAGGCATGGGCGTCTCCACCGTCACGGCCGCCCGCATCCTCAAAGGGCAGCTGCAAAACCGCAAGGGCGAGGAGAGCCTGCTGGAGATGGAGAAGTTCCCCTATGTTGCCTTGGCCAAGGTGAGCCCCCCGGGACACTCATGGGCAACACGACACCCACCGCAAGGTCACGGGCGGGCGGCTGGCATCGACCGGGAGCCGAAATTAGGTCATGGGCGGGCAACGGGAGCTGGCTCTGGTGCCCGCTCGCTGTGCCAGGGTCCGACCCGTGGGAACAGGGAGGGGGGGCGGGAGGAGGCCGCCCGGCCGTGGGAAGCCGCAGGGACCCCCCTGCTTCTCCTGCAGTCATTTTGCTGAACAAAAGGCGCTTTTTTTGTTGTTATTAAATTGGAAGTCCCCGCTGCTCCCTGCTGTCTCCCTCCGCCCTGCAGGGGATGCTCGCGGCGGTGGCTTGTCTCTCTCCCTGCCTAAAAACGGGCAGAAAAAAGGCTTAAAAAGTATCAAAATACAGCGAGGGGATGATGTGCAATGACGTCATGGGGGGACCAAGGGGCAAAAGTGGGGGTGCACAGGCAGGATGGGGTCTGCTGCAGCCAAACATGGGGAGGAGAGCTCCAGGATGGGGACGATGATGATGAAGCCCTGGAGTGGGGATAACGATGGTGGTGGGGATGACGATGATGGTGATGATGATGTGGTTTATTGATCTATATCCCCCCCCAGACCTACAACACCAACGCGCAGGTGCCCGACAGTGCAGGCACGGCCACCGCTTACCTCTGTGGCGTCAAAGCCAATGAGGGGACGGTGGGCGTCAGCGCCGGTGTCACCCGTGACCGCTGCAACACCACCAAGGGCCAGGAGGTGACCTCCATCCTCCGCTGGGCCAAGGATGGAGGTGAGGGGCTGGTGGGTGCCAAGGTGGGGGTAAAGTGGTGGGGTTTGGGGGTGTTCCCACCATTGTCCCCTAAATTCATGGTGCAGGCAAGGCAGTGGGCATCGTCACCACCACGCGGGTGACCCACGCCACGCCCAGCGCCGCCTACGCCCACTCCGCCAACCGCGACTGGTACTCGGATGGAGAGATGCCCCCCGATGCACTGGAGGGCGGCTGCAAGGACATCGCCCGGCAGCTGGTGGAGAACATCCCCGAAATCGAGGTAGGGATGGGGCCAGCCAGGGACAAGAACAGGACCACCCTGGGTTGAGGACAGGGCCGTGGTACATGTGGGACCAGGATGACCCATGGGTGCAGAGTCAGAACCCCCAGCAGATGTGGGACAAAGATGACCCATGGGTACAGAGCCAGAACTCCCAGCAGATGTGGGACCAGGACCACCCATGGGTGCAGAGCCAAACTCCCAGCAGATGTAGGACCAGGACCACCCATGGGTGCAGAGTCAGAACCCCAAACACATGTGGGACCAGGATGATCCATGGGTGCAGAGCCAGAATCCCAAACACATGTGGGACCAGGATGACCCGTGGGTGCGGTACCAGGACTCGGGTGGCTGTGGGACCAGGACCCCCACCAGATGCAGCACTGGGACCATGAGCACAAACAGGCCCAGCCCCCCAAGCCCCGCTTACCCCCGCCAGCAGCCCCCTCCTCTCTCATACTTCCCATACCCCAAACCCTCCCTTTTCCCCCCCGATTCTGCCCCTCACTGCAGATTTACACAGAAATTCAGCCCTGTAAATAAATCCTCTTCTGTCCTTCAAAATAGCCCCAAAGCACAACATTTCAGCCTGTTATTTAGCTCTTTAATAGCCTCTTCTGCTGGGTTTTTTCCCTTTAATATAATTTTAACTCTGTCCCAGGCTGGAAATAATTATATAGCGGGGAAAAGCCATTTTTTTTCCCCTTTTTTTTCGCTTAATAATTTTGGCAGCTGTGTTTTGCAGCTTTATAATTCACCTTCTGCGCTGAGAAAGGGGGGGGGGAAATTTAAAAAAAAATTAAAAAAAAAATCTCTGCTCGGTTATAAATAACAGAGGGCAAATAAATCAGGCTCCAAAGCAAACAGCGGGAGCTGCGGGATGGGGCTCCGTCCTGGCGGGTTCACACGGGGACCGCGATGTGGAGCAGCCTTCCTACAGCCATGAGGGGGAAAAAAAAAAAGGTTTTTTTTAAAAAAAGGCCAAATTTGCTGCTGGAAATGGTTATTTTTGTCCTGGGATTTAATTAATAGGAAGGGATTCAGGGTTATTTCGAGCGAGGTGAAATTCCTCGGGTGTTTTCGCCTGCTTTTTTGTGCCACGGCAGGGTTTTCCTGGACATCCCGCTCCGCCTGGGCAAGGTTTTCACCCCCCATTAAACCCAAACTGGGGGGGGGGGAATTTAAAATAATATTTAAAATGCAATTTCCCCCCCCCCTTTCGCAGGTGATCTTGGGTGGGGGGCGGAAATACATGTTCCCCAAAAACGCCAGCGACGTGGAGTACCCCCACGAGGACAAGCACCGGGGAACCCGCCTGGACCGCAGGGACCTCGTCCAGGCCTGGCACGACGCCAAGCCCCCCGGCAAGGTGATGGGGGACGGTTTTGGGGGGTGGGGGTGTAGGAGGGGTTACACCCCACCCACACAGCACCCCACTATAACCTTACAGAGCCATTCCTGGGGGAGGGAATATTTTGGGAAGCGGGAAGGGGTACAGAGCTGCCCTGGCCTTGGCAGAGGCGATGGAGAGGTGACAACCCGCCTGTCCCCAGGTCGCCAAGTACGTGTGGCACCGGCGGGACCTGCTGGCGCTCAACCTCAGCCGCGTTGACTTCCTCCTGGGTGAGTCCCGGCACCCAAGGGTGCCTCAGCATCAACTGGTCCCGGGGTGCTGGGGCAGCTGGAGAGGCCAGTTACCCCCGAGAATGCTGGTACCCACCCCAGGAACGCAATTTTCACCCTCTGGGGACATAATTTTCACCCCTTGGGGATGCAATTTTTTTTTCCCCGGCCCACACTGGATTTCCCAGCTGCAGGATTCAGCCAGGCTGGAGGAAGGAAGGGCTGGGAGCATCCCCCAGCTCCTATCTAATCGCCCCGGATCCGGTGGCGGGTGAAATGCTTGAACCAGCACAAGAAGCTGGATTTGGCTCCTTTTTTTCTTTTTTTTTTTTTTTTTCTGGTGGGGAAAGGATGTCCCCAGCAGTGCCACTGCCCCCCCAGGCCTCTTTGAGCCGGGTGATATGGTGTACGAGCTGGACAGGAATAACGAGACGGATCCATCCCTCACCGAGATGGTGGCTGTGGCCATCAGGATGCTCCAGAAAAATCCCCGGGGGTTTTTCCTCCTGGTTGAAGGTGGGGGAGGGGAAGGGGGGTGCAAAGGGGGGAGTGGGGAAGGTGATGGGGGATGCAAAAAGGGGGGGGAAAAAGGAGGATGGGGGGATGAGGGGGTGCAAAGGGGCGGTAAAGGGAGAATGCAAAAGGGGGAATAAAGAGGGGGACAGGGGATGCAAAAAGGGGGGGATAAAGAAGGGGGGGGGGATAAATGGGGGCTGCAAAGGGGGGAATAAAGAGGGTGATGGGGATGAGGGGGTGCAAAGGGGGTAAAGGGGGTGCTGGGGGGGGATGCCAAAGGGGAGGTGCTGGGGCGGATGCGGAGGGCGATGCCAGCGGTTCTGGGGGCCACAGGGGGCCGCATCGACCACGGGCACCACGAGGGGAAGGCGAAGCAGGCGCTGCACGAGGCGGTGGAGCTGGACCGGGCCATCGGGCTGGCTGCCCGCCTCACTTCGCCCCAGGACACCCTCAGCGTCGTCACCGCCGACCACTCGCACGTCTTCACCTTCGGCGGCTACACTCCTCGCGGGAACCCCATTTTTGGTGAGTCCCTGCCATGCTGTGAGGGGGAGGGGGGGAACGCCTTGGGGATGTCCTTGTCTCGCTGATGGTGTCACCGCCACCAGGTCTGGCCCCGATGCAGAGCGACGTCGACCGCAAACCCTTCACCTCCATCCTCTACGGCAATGGCCCTGGCTATAAAATTGTGGCGGGTGAGCGAGAAAACGTCTCTGCCGTGGATTTCGGTGAGTGCATTTGGGGGCAACCCCCCCTCCCCCGAAATTATTACAGCATGGCTCAAACTAGCGCTTCTTTAAAAATTATTTGTATTTTTGGCTTTTTTTTTGTTTCCCCCCAGCGCACGCCAACTATCAGGCGCAATCGGCCGTGCCACTGCGACAGGAGACCCATGGCGGTGAGGACGTGGCCGTGTTTGCCCGCGGCCCCATGGCCCACCTCCTCCATGGGGTCCACGAGCAAAATTACATCCCCCACGCTATGGCTTACGCTGCTTGCATCGGCTCCAACCGAGCCCACTGCAACGCCGCCAGCCGCCCTGCCGCCGCCGCCTCCATCCTCCTGCCCTTCCTCGCCCTCCTCTTCCTCCTCTGCTAAAGAGCCTCTTGCAAACCATGGAGGGGGATTTATTTTTAATTCCTCCCCCCCTTTTTACTTTTGGATAGCAGCGCCCGGGAAAGAGGAGGAAAAAAGAAAGACTCAGCGGCGCAAAAGCAGCCACCGGCGGTTTCATGCTGGGAGCTGCCTCTGTAAATACACGGTTCCTTCCCCTATAATTAGCATCATTGCCTGCCCCATCCCGAACCCACTGCGGGATTTGGGATGGGAGCCGGAGCCTCGGCGGATAAAACCCCTTCTTTCAGCGAAACATGATGGGGCTGGGTCCTAAAATGCCTCCCCGTCCCTTTGGTTGAGGACTGACCCCAGCATACAACTCGTCACACATGTGGGTACCCAGAAACCACACGAAGATCAGAAAAAAAAAAACCCCAACCTCACCGGGTTAATTTGTTCCCAAAACCTGGGATTTTTTTGCCTCCTGGGTGATTTTTTTTGCTTTTAAATCCTTGGGTTTAAGGCAATTTGCTGCCTGGGGGGGAAGGGGGGGGGGGAAGGAACTTGGGGTGGCTTCAGGGTATTGCAGGGAGGGGGATTTAAGGGGTGGTACCCGCTGGGTACACCCCCTTCATTAGGGTTTGGTAATGAGGGAGGGCAATTAGGGGAGGGGGCTCTTGCAGCCTGCAAGGTACTGGGGGGAACTGAGGCCTGCGGTAGCACGGGAGAGGGGCCCTGGGTGTGCAAAAGGTGCCTTGCATGTGCAAATGTGCATGTGCAAATGCTGCCCTGGCTCACCAAATGCCACCGCACACGTGCAAACGTCACCGTCCACGTGCAAAAATCACCGTGCATGTGCATACAGCGCCTTATGGGTGCAAAATGCGCCTCCCCCCGCCCCCCGTCTCCCCAGGCCCGTGCAAACGCTGCCCGGCCGCCGCAAACACCACCTCACCCGTGCAAATTCTGCGCAGGAGTGGCCCCTCGCACACCCCAGCTGCAGCATGCGATTGCAACCCACTCCCGAGCACCCCCAAAAATCCCCTTTGGACCCCTCCACTCCCCCTCCCCACCCCCTTTTTTATTTATTTACCAGCTTTATAAATAAATCTCCACTCCAGTTTCTTATTAACCAGCAAACTTTGGAGTGGGTGCAGGCGGTGACCCGAGTGGTGCCAGATTTGGGGGGGGGGGGGAGCTGCAACACCCCCACTTTGCTCTGCGCCCTTTGCACCCGCCCCGGCACCACCGGCATCGCCGGCATCCCCAACTGCGGCCCAACCCCTGGCGCTGGGGCTTCCCAGAAACCAGGCGGGCCTGAGCTATGTTTAACCAGTCCTGGGGTGCTTTGTGGTTTTTGGGGGTGCGGGGGGGGGGGGGGGGAAACCACTTTTCCTTGGCCGAGGCTTTGGCGCAAAGCCTGTGGCCACCGGGGCTGCCGGCCAAATGCCTCTCCTGACGCCAGGCTGGCCACTGGAGCCGAAAAGAGGTGGGGTGGGTTTTTTTGGGGGGGGGGAGGGAGGGCATTGGCTGGCATATTTTGGGGTACCTGCAGCACCCCAAAAATATTTAAAAAAAAAAAATCAGAGCAAGGATTTGCTCAGCCTGGCTGCTGCAAAAGCCCCAAATTTGGGCAAATGACCCCCCCTCGAAATGTATGGATTTGGGGTGTTTAAAACCCCATGGAGCATCAGCCCCTGCTGATGCTTGAGGCTTTGGGGAAACCCCCCCCCTCCAGATATCAGGGACCCCCCTCCAGGAACCCCCAGCCGTAGCGATAAATAAACCTTTATTTTATACAGGACTCATGGGAAACACAGACAGGATTTGGTGGGGGGGGCTTGAAAAAATAATTCCCCCCCCCCGACCCATTCCGGAGCTTTTTTCCCTTAAAATAAAAGGGGGGGGACACAGGGGGACCCCCACTTTGGGTTTGAGCTCCCCCCTTTTTTGGGGGGGGATTCTCTGGTCGGACCCGCTCTTCATTTTGGGGGATCCCTCCCCCCATGTGGCCTGGGGTCACGGCGGGGGGGCTTTGTGGTCCATCACACCCCCCCCAAGGAGTATTCGGGGTGATGGAGATTTTCGGGGGGGACACACCCTCATTTTTGGAGGGCCCCTCCCCTCCAAATCCTGCACCGGGGACGATGGCTTTGGCTCCTGGCACGGGAGTGGCACATGGAGACAGGGGGGGCGAAGCAGTGACACCCCCCCCGGGATGGGGGGGTGACTACGAGCCCTGTGAGAAGAGACATCAGTGGGTGTACCCCAATATGGGTGCCCCCATATTGGGGTGCATGGGGGGGGCACAGCCTCACCAGATTATGGGGGGGCCGCTCCAGCTGGATTTTGATCTCGGGGCAGAGGGGGTCAGGGGGGTGGTGGCCTGGGGGAAAGGGGGGGGCCATGAGCACCCCGGGGGGTCCCCCGGCCCCACAGCGGCCTGACGCCCCGGTGATGGGCTACCTGGGGGGCTACCGGGGGGGTCATCTGGCCAGGGGGTGTCAGTGAAGGCGTCGTGGTGGGTCCCCAAGGGTGAGCGGCTCTCCTAAGGGTGCAAGGGAAGGATCAAAGGGGTGCTTCCCTGCCCCCCCAGCACCCCACACCCCCCTCAGCACCCCAGTACCCTGCCCGGCTCGCTGGGCTCCTCCGCGGCGCTGCCAAAGCTGCTGGTGCTGGAGGAGGAGCGGGAGAAATCCGGGGGCTCCGGCTTCTCAGCCCTGTGGGGGACAGGCCCCAAAACCAGGGACAGGTTGGCACTGTGGCCACCGCCATGGTGCACCGCAACGCCACGCTGTCCCCAGGACATCCTGTCCCCATGCCACCCTGTCACCGGGATGTCCCATCCCCGTGCCACCCTGTCCCCATGCCACCCCATCCCTGGGATATCCCAGTTCCATGCCACCCCATCCCCACACCACCCCATCCCCAGGATGTCCCAGCCCCATGCCACCCCATCCCCACGTCCCTTGTCACCACACCAACCTGTCCCCCATGCCACCCACCCCTGTGCCACCCCATCTCCACACCACCCTAACCCCAAGCCACCCCCTGCCCCGTGCCACCCTGTGCCCAGGCCACCCAAGTGCCACCCCACCCCAATGCATCCCCCTGCAACCTTGTCCCCTGGGCCACTGGGTTCCTGGTGACCCTGTCCCTGTGACATCCTGTCCCCATGCTGTCCTGTCCCCACCTTGCCTTGTGCCAACCATCCTGGTGCCACTTTGTCCCGGTGTCATCCCATCCCAGTGTCACCCTGTCCCACTGCATCCCTGTACCACCCTGTCCACATGCCACCCGTTCACGTGCTGCCCCATCCCAGTGCCCTCCAGTCCCTGTGTCACCATGATGTCACCCTGTCCCTTTGCCACCCCATCCCAGTGCCAGCTCATCTTGGTGCTACCCTGTCCCATTGCATCCCAGTGCCACCATGTCCTGCTTCCACTCCATCCTAGTGCACCCCGTCCTTGTGCTGCCCCATCCCAGTGCTCTCCAGTCCCCATGTCACCCTATCCTGGTGTCACCCTGTTCCCATGTCACCCCATCCTGGTGCCACCCTGTCCTAATGCCACCCTGGCTCACTGCATCTGTGTGCCACCCCATCCCAGTGCCACTCTGTCCCTGTGCCACATCATCCCAGGGCCCTCCAGTCCTCATGTCACCGCATCCCAGTACCACCCTGGCTCATTGCATCCCTGTGCCACCCCATCCCTGTGTCTTCCCATCCCAGTGACACCCCATCCCAGCGCCACCCCATCCTTGCACTGCCCCATCCCAGTGCCCTCCAGTCCCCATGTCACCCCGATGTCACCCTGTCCTAGAGCCACTTCATCCCAGTGCCAGCCCAGCCCATTACATCCCTGTGCCACCCGGTCCCAGTGCCACCTCGTCCCGTGCCCTCCAGTCCCAGTGTCACCCCAATGACACCCTGTCTGCATGTCACCCCATCCTGGTGCCACCCCGTCCTAGTGCCAGCCTATCCCTGTGCCACCCCGTCCCTGTGTCACTCCATCCCACTGCCACCCCATCCCGGTGCCCTCCAGTCCCCGTGTCACCCCAGTGTCCCCCGTCCCGGTGCCGGGTGCGGACCTGTCGGGGTGCCGGCGGCTCTCGGGGGAGCTGTGTGCGGAGCAGGCGCCCTCGGGGGCGGCGGGGGCGGCGGCGGGGCCGTCCCTGCGGAGGGGGGGAGGCGGGCAGTGAAGCGCCACTGCGAAGGGACATCGGCCGGTGCCATCCCCGGGTGCCGGCGCTCACCTGCCGGCCGGCGCCTCCTGGATGCTCTCGATCCCGATGGCGCTGGAGCGGCGGGAGCCGAGCGGGCCGGGCCGCCGCCGTGAGGGGCTCTTCCCGGGCACCAGCAGCGCCTGCGGGTCGCCGTTAACCGGGGAGCGGGGCGGGGGGTGGAACACCGAGGGGGCTGTGCCGGGGGTACCCACCTCTTCCACCGAGCCCAGCCCGATGGCGCTGCCGCGGCGTCCCCGCCGGCTCCCGGGCACCAGCAGCGACTGGGGGCGGCACCGCGTCACCGCCCGGGGCACCGGCGGCGCCGGGAACGGCGGGGCCGGCAGGAGAACGGGGGCACCGGGAGGGGCGGGACCGGGGGTACCGAGAGGGGCGGGGCCAGAGGGGGGAGGGGCATGCGGGGAGGGGCGGGGCCAGGCGGGCGGTGTGACGCCTGTGGAAGAGGTGGGGCTTGCGAGCGGGGCGGGGCTTACGCCACGAGGGGGCGTGACTTAGGAGACGGGGCGGGGCTGGAGTGCTGTAGGGGCGCGGCTTGCGCTCGGGGGGCGTGGCCTCCTGGGGTGGGCGTGTCCCCGCGGGCGGTGTGTGGCGAAGTGGGCGTGGCCAGCCCGTGGGGAGGGGCGCGTGTCCGGAGGCGGGGCCCCGCAGCGCCGGTGCCGCCGGGCGCCCCCGCGCCGGTGTGTGTGTGGGGGAGGGGGTGGGTGTGCGGACACGGACACGGGACGGGACGGGACGGGACGGGACCCCCCAGCCCCACCTTGAAGGACTCGAAGAAGCCCGGGGCGGCGGCGCCGTTGTCGGGGCGCTCCTCGTCGGGGCCCAGCCCCAGCATGGCCTGGCTGCGGGCCTGCAGCTCCTCGTGCAGCGTCTCCAGCAGCGCCGCTCGCGTCCGCTCCTGCGCACCCGCACCCGCGCCGCTGCCGGGGACCCCCAGCACCCACCCACCCCAGCCCACCCACGCACACGCCACGCGGTCCCCAGGGCGTGCACGGCACCCACGCTCCCCCCGCCACGCACCCACATCATGCTCGGCACCCAGCGCACCCAGGGGGTGGGGGTGCAGCACCCACGTACAGGCACCACCATCAACGCCCCGCGCAAAGCACCCAGTGTACACGGCACCCACCCACACAACACCCACAGCAGGCACTGCACCCCGTGTACAGGGCGCACTCACCCCCAGCACCCAGCACACACAGCACCCTCAGCAGGCACGGCACCCACACGCACGCTGCTGCTGCAGGCACAGCCCTCCCCCCCCCCCGCCATGCACAGCAGCACCCAGTGTGCGCAGCACCCACGCAGAGAGCACCCGGTGTACGCAGCACCCACGTGCACAGCATTGCTGCAGGCACAGCACCTGCACCATGCACAGCACCTGGTGTATGCGGCACCCACACACGCAGCCCCTGCATTGTCCACAGCACCCACACGCACAGCCTCGCCGCATGTGCAGCACCCATGGCATGCACAGCACCCACAACCTTGCTGCAGGCACGGCACCCACATCCACAGCACCCACAGCCCCTCAGCAGCCACATCCACAGCCCTGCAGCACCCACATCTGAAGCCCCGCAGCATCCACAGCCCCACAGCCCTGCAGCCCCCCATCCACAGCACCCACAGTAAGCACAAGCCCCATTGCATGCACAGAACCCATGGCATGCACCACCTCACATGCACAGCACCCACATTGTGCCCAGCACCCACGGGCCCCATGGCATGCCCAGCCCCCTTGCAGGTGCACACTCCGGGCACCCGGCACCCTCAGCACCCCCGCGGCTCAGCACTCACACCTGCACCCACCTCCAGCTTGGCGAACTTCTCGGCCTTGTAGCAGGCGTACTCAGCATTGATCAGCTTCGTCAGCAGGAACTCCTGGAACTCAGGGCCCTGCGGGGGCAAGGGGCAGCCCTGGGTGGGTGCCACCCAAGGACACTCCCCCCCAGCAGCACCTGTGGGTGCTCACCTTCCTGAAGATGGCCGGGTCAGGCAGTGGCGGGCCGAAGAAGGGCACATCGTCACGGGCGGTGACAGAGACCTGCGGTGGGTGGGTAGGGTGGGTAGGGTGACAGGGCACCCCCCTGCCCCCAGCACCATATGGGGGTGGGGAAACTGAGGCACGGGAGGTACCTTGTAGAGGGTGCCCTGGGAGCCGCCCTGCTCCAGCTGCACCACCACGAAGGCGTGGAGGAAGTTGGAGGCGATCATGTCGGGGACAAAGGGGGTGTTCTCGTCCTGGAAGACGATGGCCACGATGTCGTTGCCAATGTGACGCTTCCGCTGCAGCTGTGGAGATGGGGGGGACACAAAGGGGGACATGGGGCAGTCACACCGGGGGGCAAAGGGAGAGGCAGACCCTGTGCCCTGTAGGTGCCCCCCAGCACCCATGGGTGCCCCTGGAGCCCCTGCACCCCATGAACACTCCCCTCAAGCACTCGGGGTGCCCTGGCAGCCCTTGCACCCCAAAGATGCCCCCCAGCATGTGCGGGCTCTCTGCCAGCCTCCTGCATCCCAAAAATGCCTTCCAGCACTCATGGGTGCTCTGACAGCCCCCTGCATCCCATAGATCCCCCCACCCCCCACCCCGAACCCATAGGGTGTACTGCTAGGCCTTGTGTCTCATAGATGCTCTCCAGTGCCCATGGGTGCCCCAGGAGCCCCTGCACCTCATGAACACCCCCCTCCAAGCACCCAGGGGTGCTCTGGAAGTACTGGCACCCCATAGATGCCCTCCAGCACCCATAAGTGCCCCACCATCCCTTGCACCCCATGAGGGTGCCCCGGGACCTCCCTATACTCCCCATTCCCCAAGCACCCATGTGTTCCCCTCAACCCTTGCCCCGACCTTCCCCTGTGACCCCTCCCTCCCCAACAGCACCCATGGGTGCCCCACCTGCTGGGCATCCCCCTCGGTGTAGGGCAGCTTGGTGGAGACGTGGAACATGATCTCCTTGTCGCGGAAGTGGCAGTAGACAGACTCGCTGCCCGTCTGCCCATGGGTCACATCCAGCCCCCCCCGAAACCTGGTGTAAAAGGGGGGGACAGGCAACCTGAACCTGGGGTCCGTGGGTGCCCCCCACCCAGCGCCCCATCACGCACCCCTTGAAGTCCCGCAGCTGCACCCGTTGACCCAGGATGTCGAGGAATTCGCTGAACGCCGGGCTCTCCTCCGTGGTGCCAAAAAGCTCCTCCTCGGAGGTCTGCGGTGGGGTGGGGATGGGTGCCAGCACCCACCCAGGACCCCCTCACCCTAGCCCCCACCCTAACCCCCTCCCACCCCACCCCATACCTGCCCCAGTTTTTGGTAGATGACCCCAAATTTGAAGTGGTTGCTGAGCACGTGCTCGTCGAAGGCAAGGATGAGGCGGGATGCCTGTGTGAGGGGATGGAAGTTGGGTGGGGAGCACCCTGGGGTGCCCCCCACCCATGGGTGCTCATGCTCCCTCCCCCCACCACCCTGTTCACCTTGGGGTAGAGCACGGGGTAGAAGCGATCCACGTTGATGTCCTCGCACACCAGCTGTGGGAAGGACGGGTGATGCAATGGGTGGCCCAGGGTGGGGGGGACACCCATGGGTGCTGCCAGAGATGTTGCACCCACCTTGGCCATCTGCACCACGTTGGGGAACTCTGCCAGGCAGGAGATGGGCACCACGTCGTGCAGGGTGCGGGTGCGGGTGCTGTGGGGTGAGGCAGGGGTCAGGGTGGCCCCCTACCCCCAGCCAGCACCCATGGGTGCCCTCGGCACCCTGCTCACCGCAGTAGCAGGTGGAGGTGCTCCTGCTCGTCGTACTTGAGGGAGAAGACAAGGTGGCCCAGCGCCGGGTCCAGGGAGTAGTAGTTGAAGTGCTCCTGCGAGGAGGGGGCCAAGCACCCATGACCGCGCCAATGGGTGCTCTTGCTGGCAGGCACCCATGCCATGAGGCACCCATCCACATTTGTATAGTCCCCATGCCCATGGATACCCATGTCCACAAGCACCCATGCCATGAGCACCCATAACCCTCAGCATCCATCTCCATGGGGCACCTGTGTCCATGAGCACACACACCCACAGATACCACCACCTATGGAGCACCTACACCCATGCAATGAACCACGCATACCCATGAACACCCATGCCACAGGTCACCCAGGTTCCAGAGCACCCATATCCATGGGGCACCCATGCCCATAGATAACCACACCCATGAGGCAGCCATGTCCATGAGCACCCATACCCATGAGTACCCATGTTTAGGGGGTCTTTATGCCCATGTCCACCCAGACCCACCTTGAACACCCACCCAGACCCACCTTGAGCACCCACAGGGCCTCACCTTGCCCAAGAAGTGCTTGCGGTAGATCTTGGCCATGTGGTTGCCCTCAAGCCTTGCCCGGGTGCTGGGTGCTGGGGTGAGGGGGGACTCAGGTGCCCCACTCAGCTGGTGGTTGGTGCCCTCGATCCAGTAACCCCCAAATTGCGGCAGAAGGATGAGGGGGAATGGCCCCTCCCGGCCCAGCACCTGCACCCACAACTGAGGTTGGTGCTCTGGCTACCACCCACCCACTCACCCAGCCGCTTGCCTGCCCTTGCACCCATCTCTGGAGGGGAGTGGGTGCTCTACCTCATGCACGCTGGGGTAGGGGATGTAGTCCTCCTCTGTCTGCAAGACAACAGGGTGGGTGAAGGCCATGCTGGCACCCACAGATGCTGGTTGGGTGCCCCCAACCCAGCGACACCTACCTTGAGTGGTGGGGGGATGGCGTGGCGCTGCTGGGCCATCCTGCTGCCCTGCGGGAGACAGGGGCTTGTGGGTGCCCATCACCCCACCTTGGGACAGGCACCCTTGGGTGGGGAGCACCCACAGGGGCTTACCTCTGGGTGGGGTGGCTTGAGGGGGTGGCAGTGCCAGCTGGAGGTAGGTCTAGGAGGTGCGGGGGGGTCCAGGGAGGTCCATGGCAGTTCCTGGGGGAGAGGACAGCTCCCCCACAGCCCCTTGCCATGCCTGGCCACTCAGGCAGCAGCGTTACCCCTGAAGCCTACTGATGGCAGCAAGCCAAGCGCCACCATGGGGACTGCCAGCAGCCAGCAGGCCAGGAGTGGCGGGTGCCGGGTCACTGCGCGGGGGGTGCCCGGCTGCGGGACCCCCACCGCACCACCCACCCCACCCCCCACCCCACCCCCAACCCGAAGGGCGCCCTCTGCGGGCGGGAGGCGGCGCTGCACGGGGCAGCACCACGGACAGCGCCGGGCCTGGGACAAGGACGCGGCGACACCCCCCCACCCGTGAACGGGGCCCAGCCCCACGCGACCCTCGGGAAAGCACGAACGTGCGTGCAAATCCGCTCCGGCCCCAGTGTGAAGGCGGCGGCGAGCAAGCGTGGCCCTGGTGTGCAAGGGGCCCTCGTGCAAACGGGACCCCATCCCTGTGCGAACACCACCCTGGTGTGAACACCGCCCTGGTGCGAACACCGCCCTGGTGCAAATGAGCCCCGTCCCTGTGCAAACACGACCCTGGTGCAAACATGACTCTGCGAGTGCAGCCCTGGTGCCGGTGTGACCTGTCCCTGTGCAAGCATGACCCTGGTGCAAACACAGTCCATCCCCGTGCAAAGGCAGCCCTGCTGCAAATGCAACCCTGGTGCAAACGCAACCCTGGTGCAAACACAACCCTCGTGCAAACGCGACCCATCCCTGTGTGCCCACGGGCCGCAGCGTGGCCTCCCCAGGCAATGGGGCTGTGCAGGGTCATGGGGGCCCATCGCTCCCCCCACCAGCATCCAAGGAGGAATGAGGGCGCAGTCCCAGGGGGGAGGAAGCACTGGGAGAGGGGGTGTGTGTAACTCAAATGTGGGGCCAGGTTGGGGGGGAGGTAGGTTGGGGGGCACACAGGGGGCAGATGGCAGGCACCAGGCTGGGGGAGGCACGGTGGGGGGGGCAGATGATGGGGCTGGGAGGGGGGGTTGGGGGAACCCGGGGGGCGGTCGGGGGGGGGCGGTTGGGGGAATAGTTAATGGGGGAGATATTTGGTGGGGGGCAGGTCGGGGGGTTCATGGGGGGCTGATCCCTCCCTGGTACCCGCAGCAGCTGAAGGTCACAGGGGGGCCGGGTCCCCCCCGGGGCTGCGCCGGGGAGGGGGGGGCACTGAGCGGGGGGGGGTGTCTCCGGGGGGACCCCGGTGCTCGCTGCGCGGGACTTACCGGGGGGCGGCGGGGCCGGGGCCGATACCGGATCCGGTACCGGAGCGGAGCGGAGCGGGGGCCCCGCCGCTCGCAGCCACCGCGCGGCGTCACGTGCGGCGGGGCGGGGCGGCCCCTCCGGGGGCGGCGGGCACCGGCACCGGGAACCGGCACCGGGAACCAGTACCAGGAACCGGCACCGGGGACGGCGTCATTCCCAGTCCGGGACCACCCTTCCTTCCTCGGTCCCCCCTTCTGGACCGGCTGGGTACCCCCCCCATCCCCGGCACCCCTGCCTGTTCCGCCCCTGCATCCCCTCGGCCTGGGGCACCCCCAAACTCCCCCAACCTCTCCCTCCAGGTCCCCGGGAACCGCTTGCATCCCTCCCGCCCACCCCTGAGAACCCAAGGCACCCCCCCATCCCTACACCCCATCTCTGCAACCCGTCCCCAGCACCCCCCATCCCTGGCACCCCCCCATTCCCAGCACCTCCACCCTATTCTGATACCCATCCCTGGCACCAACCCCCCCATCCCTCACACCCTCCTCCATCCCCAGCACCCATCTCTGGCACCCCCCACCCATCCCCAGCATCCGATCGACAGCACCCAGAACATGGTTACCCCCCACCCATCTCCCCCAGTGGCCATTTTGGCTGCAGGAGGGACACCCCCAGCCCTCAAGGAAGGACTGGCATGGGCTCCCTGCTGCTGGGGGACCCCAAGATGGCCCCACAGATGCCTTGGGCATGGCCAAGGCTCAGGTGCCCATTGTGGCTTTAACAAAACCCAGTCCATAGGCCAAGGCGGTGGCAGGAGGCCCAGTGGGGAGCCCCCAGCCCTTTTCTGGCGAGGGCCCAGAGGAGAACCTGCAGCAAAATAAACCCCGAGGCATTAGGTGAGGTGTTAAAATAGGAGCCAGGCCACATGTATGCGCTTTAATAAGGCTTCCACAGCTCAAATGACAATTTTAATCCGATAATGTTTGCAAATAACAGACAGAACAGTAACAGGGCCTTGGATCACATCTTGTGCCTGCTTCCCCCATGAGACGGGGCAATGGCGCGGCGCGGCCATACATCCCCCCTTGGAAACACTGCCCCGACCCTGGCTCCTTCCTTCCCGCTGAATTTAGAGACTAATTTTGCAACATTATAAGCTCAAGGAAGAGAATTTTTTTTTTTGTAACATTAAAAAAAAAATCATAAGGAATTTCCAGGAAATATGTACACAGGCAAGTGCTTCAGTCAGGGAAGAAGAAAACCTCAGAAGGACGGAGGGGCTCCAGCACACCGAATTCCTGCCAACATCTTTACCTTGGGAAAGAATACGTGGGTCCAAACTGCCCCCCAAAAACCACCTTTGAAGAGCTCCACGGCCCCAAACGCCAGCTGCTTCGTCCCCCAACCTGCCGGGGACAGAGGAGAGGACTCGGAGCCCCTAGGCTCAGCCGAGCGCAGCTTTAATTCTTGGGATAAAAAATAACGTTTAAAATAAATGCTACCAATGATGATGGGATGGGATATGTGTGTGTCATCATCCCCCCCACACCTTCTCACAGCTCCAAACTAAAGCTGGTGGGGCAGCTACCCGACTCCCCCCGTCGCACTTTGCCGCAGAAATGAGTTAAAAGGCTGGAAAAAGGAAGAGGAAACATCTAACTTTATTCCAGAGATACCTTGGGAGCACCCTGTTTGTAAGGTCTGGAAGGGGTACGCTCTGTCCTGCTGCTCATGGGCAAAGGGGAGAGCTCCAGGTGCCAAACCCCAAATAATTATTAGTGCATTCCTGAAAAACTAGGAGAATGGGGGGGTGGTGTGTGTAAAAATACAAGCTCTTCCCATGGGAAACGCCCCCCACCTGTGCCCCCTTTGCCGCCTCCTGAGGGCTCCCGGCAGTCCCAGAGGGGAAGAAAAAGGTGCTCTCAAAAGTCTTTAAAATAGCCCCCAGTTTCTAAAAAAAACCAAACCACAGTTCAGAGAAAGACCAGGTGGGTGAAATCATCCCAACTTTTGGAAGTGAAAGGCAAGTAGCTTGAAAAGCCAGCGAGGGAGGCAGCTCCCCGGCCCCTCCACCATGGGAGGCAGCCAGAGGCAACCCCACCGCTTCGTTTTTTTGGGTTAAATAGATGAAGTTTTGGAAAGAGCGAGACATTCCTCACAAGTAAACAATTTCTTTACTTCCATGCTGTACTGAGAGAGTAAGAGTGGATCAAAGACAGGATTATCCGTAAGCAGGTTACGCCTAAAGAGTTCCCGGAGAACAGATGGAGATGGTTTGGATGTACCGGATTACAAACCCCTTTTTGGACAGGCGAGGGGCACGGGAGCAGAGGCGGGGGGTACAGGAGAACACCTCTGTCTCCTCACCTGTCAGCACGATATGCTGCTCCCTGCCACTAAACCTCCCGACCTTCCTCTTGCTTTATTAAATATAAAATGGGGAAACATTCTCTTGAAGGCAGGGTGTCCTTCAGTGCAATCTGCTTTGACGTAAGGCATTTTTTTTTTTTCTTTTCTCGGGGGGGGCAGTCATTTCAGAATGGGTTTCTGCCTTCTGGAAGAGTCAAAGAGTTCAGTCCTGAATCCACCTTTTTTTTTTTTTTTTCTTTCTTTTTTTTATTTTTTTTTCCTTTTAATGCCCTACCATGTCAAAATCCTCTTCCCTTCTGGTCGCTCCTCTCCGCTGTTGCCAATGCTTAGAAAAACATCAGTGTCCAAGTAAACAAGTCCCTGAGGAGAAAAAAAGACAACCACCAAAAGATGACAATGCTTCCAGGATGAAGTGTTAGCGCGGGTGTAAAGAAGGGGGCAGGGAGGAGAAAAAAATACCCCCCCCAACTCACCTTTAAATCCTTCTTCGAGCATACAAACTGGGGATGGAAAGAAAGGCATGGCATTAGACGTCTCCCAACAAGTTGTTTCTAAAAGGACTTTTGAGGGGCGGCAGACCGCTGACCCTCCTGGTGACAGTGACAGGAAAGCTTCGCCGCCCCTTATTTTCCACCTTTACAGCCCAAATCCACCACAGTCCTTGGCTGCCAACGCTTCTCCCCCAAAATGACAGCGGTGAGATGCCTCCCCCAAACCCCAAACCTCCCCCGAACCCCAAACCTCCTTCCCCCAAACCTCCCCTCACCTTGCATAATGTCATCCATCGCCGCATAATCTGCAATCGGTTCATCAGCCTAGAAAATAAAGTGGAGTAAGGGATTAATGAGCAAGCAAGCTTGTTTGGGAGCTCCCAGCCTGCTCAGCTCCCAGCCCTACTCTGGGGGGGAGCGGGGTCTCTTGCCCAAACGCATCTGGGAAGGGGAGGACTCGCTTCCTAATTTAACCATGCTTTGGGCTGGTGTGCATATGGCTCAGCAGCAAGAGCCAGGTGATAAATGCTCTTAAAAAAAATAAAAGGGTTTTTTCCTCCTCCAAGCAGGAACTTGGGGAGGAACTCGTTAAACTAGGCTGCCAAGCAGCCACGGGCGGGCATATATAGCACACGGAGGTTTCACACCCACTGTGATGGGTTCCTCCTCTTTGGTTGGACAAAACATTGAGGTCAATGCTCTGCTTTATTCGCCTTTATTTTAGCAGCCACAGGCACGCATTACCTTTAATAAAATGACGGACTCGGGGATGACTCCCAGGCTGCCGAGCGTCGCGGTGTCGTCGCTCAGTATCTTCCCATCGATGGACAAATTCTGGTCGAAGGGAGCAACTGAAAATGCATGCATGATCTGTGCCAACACAATGAGACACGCTGTTTTTGTGCAGAGGGAGGGAAAAAACCCCACCAAACCATACCGCAGAGCTACACAAAAATACCACGTGTACAATAGCAACCAGCACTTTTTGACGCCATGCGGGGCTCTATGCTCTTTTCCCCCCTTCCCCTCCCAGCCATGCGCTGTGAATTTTATGTTTTCTTACTTGAGATGACTCAATGCCTTGGAGGAAAACAACCTCACCTGTATTTTCAGCTCTTTCAGTGTCTGATTAGCAGAAACAAGCAGCGCTTTCTCCCCTCTGACTTTCCGGTGTCGGGTGCTTCGCCTAATGGCTGGTTTTTGGTAAGCAATGTAGCTCTGGTGCGAGATCTTCTGGCGCTTCACACTGGTGCTGGCCTAGAAACAAAAGGAAAAAAAAAAAAAAAAAATCAGGACCCCAAATTTAGGATGGGTGGAAGAGTCAACCTCCCCGTACCCCAGGCTACGCTTTGGGCGAGTCGGTCATGCGAGGGAAGGCACGAAGCGGTTGAAAAGCCCCTTCGGAAGCAAACCGCCGCATGCAAGTTATCAAGAGGAGTGAAGGATTTGCCTCAAAACCTCGGTTCCTGCTCCCAAGGCCAGTGCAGGGCAGGTGACCGGCCATGCATACGTATCACCATCACTGTTTGATCTCCCCAAACGAGTGATGGTGTGGTACAACCACGAAAGTGACAATTTTAGGACACTCTTGTTTTTGCCTGCTACCCCCAGAGGATGGCGGGTACCCCACCATGCTGACTCAAGAGGATGATGTAAACACCAAGGAACCTGGTGGGATTTTTGATCTCTACCTGGTTAAAATCTGGGTCTTGCTCCCCCTCTGGCTTGCTTTCCTCCCTGTCCTCTTCAGCTTCTGAGCTGCTCACGTTCAGCTCTGGAGCAGCGTCCTTCATTACCTGAAGTTATAAAAATCATTCTCCATAACTAACCCGAGAGCAGCGACCCAGACTGTCACATCGTGGCCAACAGCTCGCAGAGACCTCCAGGGCGTCACCTCGATCCAACGAACCAAAGCAGAGCAGGAATAACCCAGGAATCTGCTCCACGTGCTCTGCAAAGTCTTCTCTACCCCTCCCCAGCTGCATCAAACTGTGGGGGAATTCTACTTGGGAGAACAAGCTCCTCTGCTGAGCTGCAGGTGCTTCCTGCAGCTCAGGACCTACCCTCCTCTCCAGGCAATGGGAAAGTCTCCAGGGGCCTGGACTGATTTCTTTCCCATTAGCTGGCTGCTTCTCTGGTTCATCTAAGTGTATTATGAAAGCCCTAACACAGAGAAAGTAATATTATCTGTAAATTAGACACTTAACCGTCCCTGCAGCAGACCAACAGAGGCACTCGACACCATTATTTATGGGTCTGGAGGTTTTAAGTAAATGAAACCTAAATAATTTACACAAATGTATAAATAAAAAGGATGTTCAGTTTTGTGTAAGTCACTGCAGGAGGCATGGATCTGCTGGACGTGAATTCACATCCACGCTCCGGCTGGAGATGGAGCTTGCAGGAGCCCAGGAGACTGGCGCACTCTACATCCTAGATGCCCAACAGCTCGCTTCTCTGTCAATGTATTTGCAATTAACAATGCAATCCCAGCTCCCAAACATCCAGCACCAACCGCAGACTCCCCAGAGCCCTCCGGATTCCAGCAGTGCCGCCCTATGCTGATCTTATACAGCCGTGGCTTCCGTCTTGCAGTGTCAGCCAAAGGAGGCTGCAGGGGGGGGAAGGGAAGAGCAGAGACGAGGGGATGGGAAACGCTCCCCAACTTTGCAAATCAAAACCGGCAGGGAAGGAAGCAGTGGCTTCGAGTGCCGCCGTCTGCAACCCTCACTGGCAGCACTGCTGGTGGGCCTTATCGCTGCTTCACATCTCACCAAGGCTGCCCTGCTAACGAGGGATCTCGCAGGCAAGCTCTCGCCCCCTCTCTCCAACTCCAGCTGCTCGGCAAAGAATAGCTGCTTGTTTGTTGCCAGCCCCACGTGCGAGCACGGTTCCTGTCCAGCACCAGAAAAATAACCCAACAAAACCAACCCAAAACCCAACCCTCCTCTGCAGCAGAGCCAAGATACAGCCTCGGGATTCAGCCTCCTGTCAGGCTGAAAACCTGCAGCCGACAGCTTAAGACAAGGCTGCACGCTCTGTGTCTCACAACTAAGGCAGAAACCCACCCAGCCTCCGGTGCCCCGCAGTTCTCCAGGCTCCAGCTCCTCCCTTAGATTGGCAGGGAGGTGGAAATCAATGAGAAGCAAAAAAACCCCAAACCACCCCAAAACCCAAACCCCACACTGCCAAGGTGCAGGGAACATCTTTATCTGAGCTTGACCACGAGCCTTGGTTTCCCCCTTAAAGCATAAAAGAAGCCCTAAGGAGGAGGGACTCGCTGTAAGCGGCTTTTGGGTGACTGTAAAGCCAATTCTAGACCTGATACTGATCCCTTAACGTAATTCACAGCTTCATATGGGAGCGTGAGAAACATCCCTAAGTTCACTGCTCTCTTGTCAGCAGGGAGGTTGAGGAGCTTATTCCCATCTAGGACTCCACATGACTTGAGCAACCAAGAAAGGAAATGACAAATATTGGAGGGGGAGGAGAACAGGTAGAGCCTGGTAACACGATCATGAAGGCAGAAACGGTTACAACATTGCCTAAAATAATCAAAACTGGGAACATCCCTGAGATACCCAGTAACACAAAGGATTCAGTTTGGCAAAAGGAAGCCTTGAGGAAACCAAATTTTCAGAGCAGCTACAGCCAGAATTTTCCCATTTGCTATTTTTGCCAAAGTGACAGCTTCCATGAGCCACAGAGCTCGGTGGTTTTTGCCCGCAGAGAGCAGCCCTGCACACCACCACCACTGGCCACCCAGCACCCTCACCAGCAGGTCCCAACCCTGCGGGGACGCGGCGGGCTGTGATAGCCACCTCGCCGCCGTGTTTGGATCCTCATTTGGGTACTCAGTGCAGTTTCTGTTACATGAAACAGAGCCAGGATGAGCAAGGACCGTGGGAGAGAGCCCGTACCTTTTTATTATCCACCACTTTATGGATGTAGATGGTTGCTTGGGTGTACTCACGCAAGTCCCGCTGCTGTTGGCA
The DNA here is from genome assembly GCA_018403395.1 of Gorsachius goisagi. Taxonomy (NCBI): domain Eukaryota; kingdom Metazoa; phylum Chordata; class Aves; order Pelecaniformes; family Ardeidae; genus Gorsachius; species Gorsachius goisagi. The sequence goes on from BOSO01002866.1 coordinate 135,972, forward strand.
CAACAGCCCCTCTCTGCACTCTGGACAGAGTTCTGGGGAGGCACAAAGGAAAAATGCATTTAATTCCTTCAGCTCCCTGGAGACACCTGCCCAACGCCACTCTCCAGGAACTCGGAGCGGCTCACATAACCAGGAGCATCTGCCAAGCTCCTTCTCTATCCCTTAGATCTGACCCTTTACCCAAAAGAGCCATTTCCCAGGGAGTCAGAATCGATTTCCAAAAGAGTAGGAGCAAGGCAGCAGCAAAAGATTCACTCACGGGGCTCAGAGGCGTAAAGTGCACTCTCGGGGTCCGCCCCAGCAGCTTGCGTTCGGGTGATTTTGATGACGTGATCCACAACGAAGAGTTTTTGAATCCTCTCCCACTCGCTGGGCCATATTAGAGCTATACTGTGCAAAGGAACAAGAACGTGCTTCGTGACAAGGAAAAGCCAAGCCCCTAGCTCCTGAACAGCCTCCCCCTTTTTTTTTTTTTTTTAAGTCTGTTAATAAAAAGAAAAGCTGCAAAATCAGTCTGTAACTCCAGCTATGCGGGAGAGCCCGAACGCCCAAGCTAACAGGGAAACAGTAGCATGTTATTAGTGACGCTGTTATGCTCCAGCCATGCCGGAGGGAGGATGGAGGAGGAGAGGAGTAGAAGATCTGCTGCTTTTAGTTGCAGAAGCAATGCTATGGAGCATGAACGTCCAGGGGCAAGTCTCACAGAAAGCAAATCATAAGGAAGTTGGATGTTTCTATGCCCCAGTCAAATTCAGGGTGCTTTATTGTTAGGAATTAGCCAAGCTGAAGTAAGCTCTCTTTCTTTTTTCCCTGACCCAGCATCCTTTGACAATTTAGGTCTTGCCTTGCATGAAGGCTAAGGTGGGCTTGAAAAAGCAACTGTTAATTTTGCGCAAGGGAAAGCGTTTGCTCCTCATGTTGCTGCAGCTCAGCAAGTCTCCAGGAAGATTCTCCGAGGCTCACAAGAGCCGAAGGCACCCGGCAGGGGCAGACGTGTGAAGAGAAGAAACTCACAGTTTGGAGTCTTCTTTGGTCATGGAAGCGTAGGTGAACATGAGGCCCCCGTGGGGGCAGAGAAGAGCACTGTTTCCTACTGAGGACACGGGGCTGCATCGCGTCGGCCTCCTATGGGAGCAAAGGAAAGCAGTTTGCAAAGCTTGGTCAGGTTGTTTCACTGAAACCACAACTCTGCAGGCAGCCAAGAAGAAATCACAGGTGACTATTTACAGAAGGCATTCCAACAGGGAACATGAAACTACTGCCGATGAGGAAATCAGATCTGTGTTCCTGCACGTGGCAGAATTACTCTCCTATCTAGCAGAGATTTCCATCTCCCACCACGAGCAGCCAGGGGAAACAGGATTGAGTGGGGTGACCTTTCCCTAGAGGATACAGCCCCAGACAGATGAAAAAACTAAGCAGGTTACCACTATCTAATCCGACCATCTGGTTAAGACACAGTAAACAAGGAAAATTCAGTTTCTTACGACGTATTACGAGTGATATGAGCCCTGCAAAAATCAGCTTCCTTGTTTCCACAAAGGCAAACCGCGGGGAACTACACACGGCACCGGGATTCAAAAGCCTAATCATTCCCTACAGCCCCCGCCCCAAAGGAATAAAAAGCACCAGAAACCTCAAGCCAAGTTACCTGACAAATTTCCTCCATTCTTCTACAAAGAACTTCGAAACAATATACAGCTCATCTGTCTCCTGAAGGTGAAAAGGGGGGGGGGGGGGGAGAAAAAGATCTTTTTTAATTAATACAACAATAGGGAAGCGATGACTGTTCGGCTTTTTCTGCAGTGCTTATTCTCTTTGAGACCTCAGTGTTTTTACCATGACAACTCCATCCAAGCGCGCTGGGAAAGCCAAGTAAAATAATCTGGGAGCAAGCACTAAGCACTTGCATCACTAATCTCGTGTTTATTACAAAGTTAATTTAGCTTTTAGATGCAATTACCTTTAACTCACAGCAGGAAACGGTCATTTCCCCTGGAGCAGCTAAGACTCCCCAGCACCGTGTTCTCCCTCGCCGGGTGCTCGGGGTCTAAAGCAGATGCATCTCTGCACCCCCATGGGTGTGGGGTGAGAGGACCCCAAGCTGCCTCAGTGGCTTCACCCATCAAAATCCAGAAATTTCTCCTTTTGGCAGCAACTCAGATTCAAAACCACAGCCCTGCACCCTCACCAGGCAGCGGTTTTAGGATAAAAGCACTGTTTTCCTGCCCCAAGTGATTTGCCATTCGATAAGTCTGCTCCTGGACAAGAAACCACCTCAATCCTAAGAGCTGGGTGACAAAATAATTTCTGCTGCTCACCTATCCTCACCACCCTAACGCAGATTTCGGGGCTCACTCCATCTTTCTGCACACCTGAGGAATATATGTATGGTAAAAACCCATCTCCCTCCATCTCCTCTAGATGAAACCGCTCCGCTTATTTTCTCCCCCAAACCAGGAAATCGCACAAAGCTGGAGGGAGAGATCCTTAGCTCCTTTTTGTCATGCTCCCTTGGGAAATTCAAAGAGAGTGGAGGACGTAGCCTCACTGCCTGGAAAGACTCTCGTATTTTGAGCTAACCCATGGTGATGGGCTCTGGCTTTCCATCACCTGCTCCAGCTACAAAAGCAGACTCAGCCAGATACTACCTTTAAACACTACCGGTGTTAAACCCCTTTTGGGGCTCCCCAATTCCAAGACGTGGATCTGTGTTGACCTGAGTATTTATTCAGGGCTGGAGAAGGCACCCGAGAGCGGCAGGCTGCCCTCACATGCCAGAGCGACCGAGGCAGATACCTGCCAAAGCAGCTTGGCAGGATCTAAGAGTCAATCATTAATCAGCGCCGCGAGACATCCAGGAGCGAAGGCTCGGAGCCAGCAGCTTGTGCCATTTCTTTTCAGCTCCCTCAAAGCCCTTTCAGCTGCCTCAAAGCCCCAAGAAAGTCCTGGAGAGCTGCACACTTGTATTGGGGAGAAACTGGTACAAGAGGTCTTGCACGACCGTCATTCCTATTTGTGGGGTTTCAGCTTTTAGGGAAGCTCCCCCCAAGTTCTCGGGATGCAGGAGGATGCCAGAGCACACGCAAATTATGTCTGACCAGCAGCAAAAACCTGGCCTGCGTGGGAAGGCAGATGGAGGGTGGTGGAAAGCCACCTCCAACGGCACGGCCGCACCGTTTCGATCCTTCTAGGGGCGGGTGTAAACCACAGCAGCAATATTGTCGCTGCTTATCTAGCTGACTGTGGGCCAGCCACAGCTATGTTGGCACATGAGCCATTTTCACGTATCTTTAGCAGGGCTTTGCGCCAGCACAGCTAATCAGGGGAAATCACACCTCGGCAGAACACACATGTAAGCTCTGCTGGGGCAGGCTTCCCAGCTCAGGCACAGCCTCGCTTGGACCGAGTGGACGATTATTAGGCAAGCGTCTCTCTTGCAGGTGAAATAAAATTTCTTAGCGGAGGGATAAGAGCTAATAAAAACCTTGCCCCAAGCCCCACTACATTCCCCTCCTTGCACTCCTTCCCGTACCTGAGGCCAGCTGCCCAGGCAAGGTCTGCATTTATCATGAAACAGGTTCTGGAGAGAAGTCTTCTGCTTGCTGGCCATCATCTTATGTAGAGCTTCGTTTTCCTCCCCTTCACGTTCCAAAATCTGCAGGAAACAGTTAATCATAGACCACAGCTTCAGTTCCTAGCTGCTGTTAAAAGGTGACATTACTTTCCTCCGCTGCACTGGATCGTATTAAAAAGAAACCCAGAAATACGACCACAAATTTACAGTCAACACAAGGGTAATGTTATCTGACAAATACCTTGCACTGGGAACAGCGCTCCTTGTTATTTGGGAATTCAGGGGCCTTTGGAAAATATTGCTTGAGTTTCTCCCAGGCTTCCTTTGAAACCACTCTCCGTTCGTTTTCGGATATGCACAGGTCACCTGCAGAGAGAGAGCCAAGAGAAAGGCTTTGCTCTTGATACACTGAGAGATATTTTGCAAGCCCTAACGAGATTTAAGAGATTACAGGGTATAAACTTGGGGGAAGACATTCACGCGCTTATCAGCCAACACCGTGTCAGCAAAAAAAGAGCACAACCTATACACAAAGTCACCTTCAACTTCTTTATCATTTCCCTATTTAGACAGGAAAAAAATAAAATAGTACGACTTCATAAAAGCGTCCTTTAGATTTCAAAGCTCATGAACCCAAGCAGCTGATCAAATACAAGCGGAGGTCAAGAGATGCTTGGAAAAGCAAGGACAAGCCAAAGAGGGCACGGGGCTATAGTCTTCTGATCTTGGCTCTCCACAGCTCCATTTTTACGGTGACTCCATTTATGGCTAACCCCGTACCCCGTGAAACAGGAGCCAGGTGCTTTCCGCAGGCTTGGAAAACAAAATTACCGGTGTATATTCTCAGACAGCTTCACATGCCCTATCCAAGCACCTCAAAATCTGGAAAGGACAGATTTTGCATCCTAGCTCTGCTCTAGGGAATAGCTGGGGCGTGAAGACACGTAGCAAGATTTACCAGCTATCCCCCAGGCGACTTCCCTGCTGTATTTTTTATCCTGATGCTCAAGCAGCTCGAAAAACCCCCCCAAGAAGGGTTTAGCACGAGGCACTAGTGCTTGCCATTTTAGCAACAGAAGCAGCAGAAAGGTCACGCTCACGCATTTGGACACCATTGTGCATGCATGACGACACGCACTCCTGCGGACAAACAAGGCTTGGGAAAACTGGAGAAGGCGAGGGCTCAGGGATCCAACCAGCCACCCGCCTGCAGGCTTGATGATCGCCAAGGGGAAAACAAAACTGCCTCTCCCTACAAGATGGCAGCTGGGAAGTCAAGGCATGGCTCTGCTACACGCAGCCGCAACAAGAAATAATGAGGAAGAGTCGTTGCAACACCAAGATGCAAACTGGATTTGGATGCGGCATGGGAATATTCGTGCCTCAACGTGGATTTCAACGGCAAGAAGGAAGCAAAACAGCAACTGCAAAGTCACGGTGCTGAGCGGTGTCCAGCAAAGGGCACGGTACCTAGTTATCTGCTTTTCTCTAGACTGAAGAGCTACAGAAGGAAGACAAGGAGAAAAGGCTCCCTCCTTCTCCTCCCCGCCCTCCGGTAGCTCTTTAACATGATAAGCAGCTTCTCAGTCCCACGGACCCGTTGGCTTTTCTCGCTCCAGCCAAGCCTGGATTTCTGCCAGCCCCAAAAGGAAAAAATAGCAACGCTCCCCTCCTGCTTTTCCTCCGATAAACAAAGGTCGGGCTGGACTGCTTCGATGCGGCACTTGGCCACTTGTTCTTCATCAAACACAAGCAAGCGGCCTCGCTTTACCGTATGAGGAGGCAGGACCAGGCTGCTTTCCAGAGCCAGCGAGGATGGGGAAAGAAACCAAGCTTGTACAAATAAGGGCCCTGACACCGCATGATTAATGAAAACAGATTAATATGCTGTTGAGCAAAAGAGGTGGAAAAAAAATCAGATCTGGGTGTGTGGGGCACAAGTGCTTTGCCATCTGGAAGAAGCTGATCCCAACTGCTGCTGACCCCGCTTCCCCCTCCCACCATCCAGGGACATGTCTTAGGCACGGACATCAAAGAAGTCTTAACTCGGTATCTGGAAAAAATTATACGCTGGGGTCGGGCAGCTACTGGAGAGCGAGAAATTGCAGCAAAGATGCAAAGGGAACGCCCGGATGGCATTTCTGGAGGGCGGCCAGACCTCACAGATAAAGCGCTGCCTTTGCCAGAGCCTACCACGAAGGCAGGAACTTCCTCCACGGCAAAATTAAGGCTTTAGGAGCGAGACTACAGATTTCCTGACACACTCCAGAGAGAAATTTTAAAGGTGAAAAGGTTGTTTTCCAAGAGTAATGGGAGGTTAGCTCAAGATGATGAAATCTGACCTGCCAGTGGCCTCCATATTTAATATTATTTAGTCTGATATGACCCAAAGTCACAGATCAACTTGTGATTTACCAGCGTAACACTTTCAAAGGCCTATTGGCCTATTTTTATCACGTCTGGCTACATTAAATGTTTCATCACCATGCTGCATGCTTTTATTTAACAGCTGCAGCCTCACGGCAAGGGGAAATATGGCCTTAAAGGCTCTGAAAAAAAAAGCTAATGCCGCGACAAAGTGCTTAAACACTCTGCTTTAAAATGAGGCTTTACCAAGCCATTGCTCTACATCCTTGATTAGCCTTGATGACAGCAGGTGTGTTGCTAATTTATGGCACATTTCTTGGAACAAGATCGAGCATCCCCAGGCAGGGAAATTGATGCCTACAAACATCAGGAGCTTACTAGAACAGTGTTAGGTCTGGGAGCAACATACAAGCTAAAACAAAAAAAAAAAAAGCAGCGAGATTTAAACAACAGGGTAACCAAGGCTGTAGCTAATGAGCCATCACTTAGCAAAACAATGAACACCAGGTCAAAACCTTATGTAAACGGACACCAAAGCCCAGCAGCTTGGTAAATCGATATCCTAAATGGGTCCAGGCGCTGGCAAATAAGCCCAGGTTTCTACAGTTGTTAGGTAAGCACTCCTGTTCTCACATAAACGGAGGGAATGAAGGGATTTACACCACCCATTTTGCTCCTAATACTTTCAGCGCTTCCAAGCGGCTGCAGATCTTGGGTGCTGCCCTCCGCTCCATCACCTTGCTTTGTTAGAGAGAGGCATTGCTGCTCACTTCCGCAGCCTGGCGCGTCCTGCAGCAGCCAAGCATCTCTGCACTCACACCCCCTTTGCTGCCTTACAAAACTTGGGCTGTAACGTGCTAGCGCTGGCAAATAAAAGCTCGAAGCTGGAGCGTCAAGAAGCACCAGGCAAATGAGAATTAAGCGCATTTCCTCGGTAATGACTCGTGCTGGCCTTGGATGGAGCAAAGGCTGCAAGGTTAATGTCTCGGGCAGTGGGCAACAGACTTATTCAGCTCCATCCCCCGCAGAGACTTACCATGTGGGCAAACGATGTCTTCATTAAAATTTAACTCTTCTTCCTCCTCTCTCTTCTCTTCATTTGATTCATCTAATTCAAAAAATAAAATAAAATACAAGGAGATTACACAGAGTCCCCCTCCCAAGGAAAGGAAAAATCTTTGTGGGAAAGGAACAGGGTTGCCTTTCAAATTGCAGCAAAACCCTTACCCCAAGGGCAACTTTGGAAGGAAATTTGTTATTCTCAAATGTCTTGGCCTCTGGGCAGGCGGGATTACAGCCTACAGGCCACGTAGGAGTGCTTTGAAGTGTGTGGAGCACAAGCCTGTCCTTTGTGAGATTACAAAGGATGCATTTGTTAAGGCTAAAACACCACAGGGGTTCACTGCTCCCAAAGATCGAGGAGTTTAACCTAAACACAAGCCTAGGTAAGAGCGCAGGGAGCAGAAACCTTCCTGGCAAAATATTAGTGTGCTCTTTGCCTCGAGGGTACTGATCTAAACCAGATGCTGCCTGACAAACTAAGGGGGAGCCTGCCAGGGGTTTGACAAGCCTCACATTAACGTATAAATTACAGTTAAGAACCGTACCACAGACAGAAGCGCGCTGGCCGCTGAACTGGAGCATCATAAACACAATAACTTGTTAGTAAGAGTCGCTAACAACCTGCCTAACGAGCATATTGGGCTTGTGAGTGTACTACTGGGGGCTGCAACCTGTGGTGGAACCGAAGCCACCACCAAGACGACTTGGGAGCGGTACCTCAGCAGAGCTGTACCCTTCCCACAGCGAATGCTCCACCGGCCCGTGGCAGCTCACAGATGCTATCAGGAGGGCTGTGGTATCTGGCGCTCTCCGAGCCTTTGCCAGGATCAATGCCATTAGCTGATCATCTCCCCTTTCATTCAAGGAAGCTGCTTTGCCCTCAGTTCCCAGCTCAACAAAATATCCAGATTCCAAAGGTTTCAAGAGCAGAAGGCAAGTAAAAAAACCCCATCTATTCTCACAGACTCACGATATGGGCACAGAAGAGTTTAATTCATGATTATTTTTTTTTTGTCCTAGGCTGTGTTTTGCCAGAGCTACGTTACCAGCTGCGCTATTACATCCACAGACCTTCGCAATAAACATCTTCATCCCTTCCCCAAGGTAATTTTCATGTTTTCTTCCTCCCCTGTGCTCTCTCATTCAGATAAAAGCAGATGAAAAGATCATGTGTCTGGAGTGTCAATTTTACACGGCTTTGTAAAACTACTTATTACCTCATCGTCCTCTCTGGGTATGAAGATCACCCAGCAGTTTTGAAGCTTATCAAATAAAAAGCTCCTTCGTTTAAGGAGCTTTTTATTTGATTTATTATCCTTCCCTCCCTAATCATGCAAGGGAAGCAAAACAGCTACGGGAACATCTTTTGTTCGGAGGTATAAGTCAGACCTGGGGGGTCTCTACAGCAGCAGAACTACCTTTGTTTTGTGCATTCCCATTCATTTTTCCATTACTGTGCTCTGCGTCTTCGTCTTGCTCATTTAATTGCTCCAGAGCCAACTGACGCCAGCTCCGCAAGGACGCCTTTCCAACCCAAAACCCGTCGTTCCTGCAGGGGGGAGAACAGCGTTGGCAACACAAATCACAACTCCATTCTCCTTTGGAGCCCAGACAGTAAAATCTTTAGGAAAAAGTGATTTAAGCACTTCTGACAACGTTTGGAAGCATCAGGACTTACATACCCCTTGACTGTTATCTTCAGCAAGTTCGTAACGGTTCTGTAGTCTTCATTTAACTGGCTTTTCAGTCGCAGGATTCGACACCTTTCTACCACACAGTCCTTGCAAAGTGCTTTGACTGGGGTAGGGGGGAAGAAGAAGAAGAAACAACATGGCTGAGCTTCTCGCTGGTTTGAACGCGCTCAGACAGGTATGTACCAACTATCCTGCCTCCCGACCGGAGATTTTACATGTAAATGAGGAGATCCCTGGGGTTACTGCCAGATCAGGTCACATTTGAAGCTTAAATAAGCGTAAAACACTTTAGATGAGGTGCAACGCATTTCGCTAGGTCACAGCTCTCCGCTGCTGGTATCAACAGTTTGCAACTACAGCTACGAGCCAGGTCACACCAACGCACAGACGGAGTCAAAAGGCAGGACTGTTTAGGCATATGCAAGGAAAAAACCAAACAAACAACCCTGTTGTCGTGGCACTTTGCAAGCTAAACCCAGAAAAAAAACCCTCCTGCAAAGCTACACTGGACCAACAGGAGCAGAAACCCTACAGCTGGGTGTGCATTTTCACCTGGGAGCAAGAGAGTGGCACCGAGGGAAGCAAAATCAGGAGAACACAGCGCATCCGATCCATCCCTCCCAGCTATACTCAATGAAAATACCTGCGGGCGATCTTCCAGTTGACTAATAAAGTTGGCCTGTTTTGGTTGTTTTGTTTTTGTGCCTGCGTCACAGCAGTTTCTGCTGGTTGCGTTACTTCCCTATAAGGTCCTAGCAGGAGCTGAGCTAATTTAGTCTCAGTGGGAGTTATTGAGCTCCTTTATAAAAGAAACTAAGCCTGGGGCTTGATTAAGGGATGCCCAAAGACTGCAGGGGCTGGGCTGACCCCAAAAATCAAAACGCATGACCCGTGTGTGCAACACAAGCACAGAAGCTAACATGCTTCCCTTGGATGAGGTAGCATGGGACAGGCTAGAGGTGAGAGACAGCGAATGATTTTTCCTGGCCCGCACACATCTGCGCTGCTCCAGAGCGCGGGCTGCTGGCAATAGGCAGCACAGATCCACACGCTCCATGAAACACTGCCTACGCAGGAGCTGTAGGTGCTGCAGGCATGGAAAAATCATTTTCAAGAGGGTTGCATGTGCAAGTTTTGTTATTTTCTAGAATCAATTTCATAAAACCATCCAGGTATTACGTTTTCTAACCTAGATGCTCCATTGCTTTCTCAGAAATTCCGCCACGCTTCCTAAACAGAGCAGAACTCCGGTCTGAAGGAGACCCTGCAATCAGACTAACTGTATTTGTTGAATGCTAATGTAATTAAGCGATATTAAAAAAAAAATAATTACCTGGAACTAACAGCACAGCACAAAAGCCATGTGCAGAAAGAAAGTTATGATGATAAAGGATGGCTCAAAATGGGGCTGGGACCAGAACAAGGCTCTAAAACATGTTCACCACATGAGAATGTGACTTGGGGAAGGCATTTTCTAGCCCGACACCTTACCATTCAGCCGAGGCCCTCCTCCGTATTGCCTGTAGAAGATGTCAGCCACGTACTCAGATATCCTCTTCATAATGGATATTTTGTCGGGATGGAGTTTGCCGTGTGAGCAGAGGCAGGCTGTGTTATCTATAGGTTTTGGAGGGGTAGACTCATCCAGCCATTTCTGCAGCCATTCAAGAGAGATGAAATCGTATGGGGAACCTGGGAGGGGGAAGAGAAACAAGCCCATACGCGTCAGCTAATCCACAGCACAGCAGATGGTATTTTATAATTACTCCCGATGTTCAATGGCACTTTTAAAAATTAACAGGCTATTGCTGTTCGTTAAACCTCTGCGGTACAAGTTTTCAAGCACCCGAGACAGCTTCCCTCGTCCCATTCTCATCTCCGTATCGCAGAGTTAGAAGATAGGAGCTCTGTGAAATTAAGACACGCAAGAACAAGCGGTCATTTAGAATCCAAGCAATCAATATGAAATGGCAGAGTGCTCCGAGTCAGGAAGGGAGTGCTTTCCGACTGCTAAACCTTTAGGGGCTTATTGGAGAGTAGTCGAGGAAAGGGGAAGGTTTTCCTATCATCCACCGAGGGACAGGTATAATAATTAAAGTATGATCATACATATATGGTGTATATATGATGCTCTTCTATATCAGAGCAAGCTCATTGGGGGTAAACTGAAAACTAAAAGGCAAGAACAGAAAAGAGACAAGGTCAATGTTTGCCCCGTCCCTTCAGTGCCCAAAGTTTCAGTGTTGTTCTGGGCTGCTCTGAGCGAGAACACTCACACATTTTAAAGAATTTTTAAGATTTACAGTGCAAACAGAAAGTTGCTCACATTTTTTAGCATGATTTTTTTTGAAACTGAGCAGCAGGCTCGCCCTTGTTTGCTAAAGGAGAAACACCTCGTGCAAAGACAAGGTTCAGGAGTGGGTCAGTGTCTGTACAAGCAGTGGAACAGCTTTGGGTGAAACCCCTGGATCTTGATACCGAGACCCAGTATTGATGCTTAAACCCTTCAGCAAGATGAGTGGGGAAATACGAGGAAATTAAACCTGTGCTGCACTGACACGAGGAGGGCAGCTCTGAAACGGAGGGGAAACGTAGCAGTTAGTTACATTTATCAAATGAACGCAGCGCCTTAACCTTTCATACAAAGGAGCGACAGAGAAGCTATAGGAAAATACTTTGTCTTCCAGCTTGCACTGGATCTTTGTGAAACCTGGCTTCAAACCCTCTCTCCTCTGCAGGATAAATCAGCAGTATTTTCGTCTTATGCAACGCCGTCAGAGATACACAGCCATGACCTCCAGAGAATTGCAAGGCTGTCAGAAATGGTTTGCTAGTTTGGGATGAAAGCTGCCTCCCCCAGAAAGTACGTTTTTCTGGGGCAAGCTACACAAAGCTGGCAGCAAACGTGTCTGCACAGCTGCAGAGGGTCCCGAGCTACCGCAGGATCGGACCCCGAGCAGCTCTGGGGTACGGGCTGCCTCCAGCTGTGCTAGGAAGCCACTGTGCCCAGGACATGCCCAGCAGCAGAGAGCGGGCACCACTCAGGGCACTGCTTCAGGCCCTGCCGTCTTCAAATTGGGGCAGAGGAGCTTTACCTGCACTTGTAAAAAACATCTTTTCGAGATATATTCCTCTTGTCATGTTAGAAATGCCAAGGGCAAACTGTTCCATTTCGACTAAGGGGGAGAGAAAACACACCGGAGTTGTGCTCGCTGCTCCTTTTTAACGGTGACTCACAGCAGATTCATACCTCCACCACAAGGCTGATTTACCGGTGACATTTTAACACCGCTCAGGCTTGCGGGGACTTGGCAAGATGAGCTGTGACACCCTCCTGTTCAGGAGCTAAGTGCCCGTTGTCTGCAAACCTGGGTTCGTAAATTGAAGAGGCAGACGTTTATGGGAGCTGAGGACTCTGCTGTTCGTCTGCTCAAGTCTCACTGCTGGTTCTGAGCATTGAGCAATGAATATTAAAAGCTAAAATTCAAGTGGTCTAACAGGCTACACAATTAAACGCATTTTAAAGTCTTTAATTACAAATGTCCTTAAGTTTTCAGGAGTTGCGCATAGCAGAGAAATTCCCCACGCTGGATGGACAGAGCAAGTGCCCCTCCGCTTGTTTTGAGGGAGAGAGGAGAGAAAAACAAGGGAGGGGAATAAAAATCCTTGTGCTAAGGTGACACAACACAAGGAATACTAGGAAAGGATTAACCCCAGTCACTCATCGGATCGACTATGAAGCTTAGGCTCAGGGCTTTGAAGCACTGGCAGGGATGAATCAAATAATTTCCTGCTGGAGGCCAGGCGTTCTCGTACCCTGTTACCTGCTGATTAATTTGGATCAACAGCTCCCAAACTTGATGAGAGTTGGCAATTTGAGACCGGCCAGTTATTCTGCCTCGATGCTACTAAACGCTAACGAGACGAGCTGCTCACCGGGCAGAAGAAAACAGTCACGATGCATGGAAGCACACAGGAGACTGACTGATGGGGAAGGAGCAAGAGGGAATTAGCGATGCCAGAGGCCATTAGAATGAGCACAAAAAAAAAAAAACCAAAAAAAAAAAAACAAGGAGAAAAATAGGTTAAGGCAGAAAAACAAGAGAGGGAAATCAACTCGTAAGTATGCACACAGCAACAACAGACAGCAATCGCTCTCCCCTTCTGAGCGGGGTGCAGCTAATGGCTTCTAGCGAAGCGTTCAGGCCACAGAAGCGAGTTGTGGGTTAGTTACAAAACATTAGTAATCTTAACAACGGTCTACGACAAAATACTACCACAATATCTTACAGACCAGCTTCAGCAGGTAACTTTTTGTAGAGCTCCTTCACCTCTTCGTGTTTGATTTTGCCTCTGGCCACGCTCTGTTTGCGCATCTCGGCCATTTCGTTGCACCACTCCTCAAACTTGCAGTTATCACGCTCTACCAGCTCCTGCAGAAAAGCTGTTGGGAAAGACGAAAAAGCAGTCATTTCAAGGAAAAATGCCAATTATGTTAATTATCCCTGCGATCGGTTATCTGGGTATAACAAGGAAGCCTAAAAATTCCCCCACGCTGCTACCGACATAGGTGGTCTTTCCAAAAGCCAAGCACATGGACGTTGCTCTCTCCAATATTTATGGTTGCAGATGATTAAATACAACTGCCCCACGCGCTGCAACGGCGCCCAAGAAAATAATTTACTCGGGGTTGGTTGCTGCGTTAAGAGAAATCCTTTGCTTGCTAACAAGCCTACGCCGAGTGCTGGCAGTCGCACGAAGTGCAACGGGGTTTGGCGACTGGCTGCAGAGCTGAAGCACGGCAGGACGCTTTGCTGCCTGCTTCGATCCCTCCGTTGCTATTCCTCTCGCTCCAGCCATTTCTCTGCCTCACGACGTCGTTCCCAGAGCAGAAGGAAGAGCGTCTCACCCTACCGACACTACCTGAAGCCTGTCCCAACGTGCAGCCCCACGGGTATGTGCGATCTCAGTGAGAGGGGTCGAGCACGTTGCAAACCCAAGGACAAAAATCCCTCAGGAGACGGGAGATAAGCCGGGGCAGATCCTGGTGTCCACAGAAAGGTGAGGGAAACAGGAATTTTTGCTGTTGCAAATGGAAAAACCCCAAAAATCCAAAACCTCAGCAGGGGGGAAAAAAAAAAAAAAAGATGATAAAACACTTCCCTCGCAGGGCTGGTGTAAGGGAGGGGGAAAGCACTGCTTATCTGAAGCCTTTTCCTATTTAGCAGTATTTTGAAGAGCTAAAATATTTCCTAAAAGGTTAACACTTGTGTGGCCAGAGCATGCAGTATCCACCTTGGGAGAATACACAGTACTAAAAAACAACCAGCTTGACCCCCTTGAGGTCAGAGCCAAGTTACAGCTCTCCACTGTCCTGGAAAAAGCCTCTTTTAACAGCATCAAAGCAAAATGCCTCAAATTTACAGCTGCATGAAACCTCCCCGCAACCGCACAGCTCGACTGCTGCCCTTCGCTCCCTGTTCCCTGGCAAGCTTCCACATGAAACAAAGGCAACCGCGGGGCTGTGCAGGAATTTGGAGCTGGGTGGAGAGGCTTTTGCCGAGTTATTGTTTTGGGCAGAGGGGTAGGAGGAAAGGGAGCGCAAGAGAGCTCAGGAAACAGACTGAAAATGCAGTTCTGAGGCAGGAATTAGCATTAATTCCCAAAGCTGTGTGGTTCGGAGGGTGGGTTTTAGTGGTGGCGGTGGCTAGAAAAGGTTTGGTGCTGGTTTTAGGGGGCCAAAAAGCTGTAGGATTTACCCCCTCTGCATCCAGATAGCATGAAGAAACAGCAGAGGTCCAAAGGGGACACGCCACCTCCACTGTCCCCGCTTCGCAGAAGAGGGAAGAAGGTGGAACACACCTCCATCCCCATCAGCACCAGGGGCCTAATTAATATCTCTGATCGAGCAGCATGCAAACGCGAAGCATCATTAAATCCACAGGCCAAACCTACAGGGATTTCTGCCACCCCCAGTAATTCTAAAGCAAGACACGAACCCGCTCGTACAAAACTCCTGCTAAGGGCTTGCATCCTCTTATTTTCAGGCCGTTTATTCTCGATACAGCAAAGATTAAGCACTCGCAGAAGAAACCTGACATCTGTCAGGATTATTCACCTCCAGCATAGCGTGTGTGCAGCCAGTGACATTTAACCACGTTCCTCCTTCGCCTTCAGGAACCTGAGCGGTTCCTGTGGGATCCTGGCTGCAAATTCCAACGCTCCCGCCGCCGTACACGGCTCCCAGTGGAACGATCTCCTCCCAACCCCTTCCCATCTCATCTCGCTGGTTAAGATAGCAAGGTCTGAGTGGGCGCAGGGGTGGGATCATCAGGCTTAATGTTATTTAAGTGTTAGGAAAGTGGGGGTTTCACTGGCCATGACACCGAGTTGCCATACGGCACCTTTGGGGGCTTGGGGACAGCGGTCACAAAAGGGGCTTCCAGCAAAACCTCTGACTCCTGACCTGCCTGGAGCATCACGAGATGGAGAGGCCGGAAGAGTCAGAGCTCACTTACCTGGTACTTCAACTGTCAGAGATTTCTCCCGGGTTTGCAGCCTGTATACCAGCATGTAAGCATTGCGCGAGCAGTGAGTACCTTTCCCGCACTTGGGTTTACGAGTCTGGGATTTTGAAGGTTCCGCTGCGGTACAGAAGGCAAAACATAATAAACACACAAGCCCGCTTACTGATTCTCCATTAACAGGACAAGTTTGCCACCTAGCCGGCTTCCCTCTCCCCATG
The DNA here is from genome assembly GCA_018403395.1 of Gorsachius goisagi. Classification (NCBI taxonomy): domain Eukaryota; kingdom Metazoa; phylum Chordata; class Aves; order Pelecaniformes; family Ardeidae; genus Gorsachius; species Gorsachius goisagi. The sequence continues at coordinate 151,417 of BOSO01002866.1, forward strand.
CGTTCTGCCAGGCTTCTTTTTGCCAAACGCTGGACTTGGCATGAGCCAAAGTTGTATCCCAAAGCCAGACCCAAATCCCTCCAGCATTTCTGGAAGCAGGGTAATTCAAAGGGACTCAAATTAGGAGCCTGCTCTGAACCGCCCTCTACAAGAGCCTTTCTTCTCTCCCCAATTAAACCTCACCGAGCCAAAAGTGGCTCTTGCAAAAACATTCTTTCTCCCCTTCTGCCTCTTGTTCTGGTGCCCTGACACCAAAGAACAGAGTCAGGTCCTCAAGGAAGAAAATCTTATTCACAGGTGGTTGCATATGTGAGAAAACAGGCGCCCTTCTGTTGGGCAACAAAGCTTTTAGGGAGGGAACAGCCCCCAGAGCAGCTGGTGGTGCGATGTAAACTCGTGCTGCAGGAGTTGTCATTTCCAGACGGACTGCCAGGCGAGGAAAATCCCACTTATCTACAGCTGCAGATTCAAAAATCAGCTGGTTTTTTAATTTAAAAAAAAAAATAAAGGAAGAACCCTCCATAGGTCAGACTCTAAAGCAAACATTGACATATTGTCTCTCTCTCCCAAATTCTGGAAAGAATCACGTGCCTCTCCCACCACACCTTCCAAGGGACTTCCTAGACGCTCTTTATTTGCATTTTCTCCAAATATTTTCTAAATTGTTCCCATCTGCATGGCCAGGCTGCAGGACTCTCCCCACAGCAGACCTCTGTGGTACGTTACCAACCTTCTCCTACCATTGCGTGCATTTGTAACAAAGAAGAAGCTTGGTTTTGCTCGGAGTAGGCAAATAACATCAGCACTTGATAAAAATATCAAAGCTCCCAGCCCACAGAGGCTTCTGAACATGCTTTACTTATATTCTCCAAGCAGCCTTGTGTTTCAGCAAGAATACTAACTGGCGGTTAAGCATAACGCTTTGCAAGATGGAGGCCACAGTGGTTTATTTGCATCTTAATTTTGCTATGCTGGGTAATTCAGGAGGTTAAAAGGAAAGGTTGAGAAGCTCTTTTTTCCTTTTGGGGCTTATTTTTCTATCTTACATCACTAGATGTCTAACCAGCTTCGCAATTTGGTTGGAAGCAAGTGGTAGTTGAACATTAATAGAATGACAAAGCTGCTCCGGTGGCAGCCAGCGTTTATGTACGTCGGGATGAAATGCAAGAAGGTGTTTACTAGCAAGAGAGGTGAAAATAAAGCGGCGTCACGCAGATGCAGGCACAAAAGGAAATGGGAGAGGGAGGCCGATACCCCACGCCTGCTCGAGGGCATGCTCAGGCTGACGTGGCTTTACAACAAACCAAGGGAGCAAGTATGTCCGAGGGTGCCTTTTTATTAAGCTGTTGTTTTAAAGGCAACATTTCATGAAGTCCAGTTGCAGCAAGGCACAAGTGTCCTGATGGGCCAGGGTTTCTGGGAAGGGATTGTCTGCGTTGTAACTGAAACTTCCGGCATTAACGTTCCCCTTTCCCGATACTGCAAAGCATCCAGCACTAAGGAACGCTGAGTGACGGCAAATCCGAGCACTCAAAATGCCAATTTAACGCTGAACCACTCCTATAGAACAACCGCAGACCGAAAAACCCAGAGGTTGAGGCTCAGCCCAAGCTCTCCCAAGAAATCACGGCCCTGTCCTGCCCGGGGAGCACAGTTATCTGGGGCAGCACCAGGACACTGGCACAAGATGAGCTGTCAACGGTAGAACAGAAGAGCGCAAAGGAGAAGTGAGAAGTGCAAAGTAAAAAGGCAGTTTTGGCTGCCAAGCCATTATTTGGATCAAGATTTTTTTTTTTTTTTTTTTTTTTTTTAACGGAGACTCTTTACTGCCTCCAAGTAAAACACCTCAGTGGAAGTAAAAACATGACGTGTTAAGGAAACTGAAAGCAATCTCGTTATCTGTTCCTAAGCTTCTTCTTGCACACCAGCCAAGGAAGCGGCAACTTGGCTGTTTCATCCCGATAGGCAACCACTGCCCAAGTTATCAGCGTCTTATCTGCCATGCGGCAGGCAAGAGAATTACTAGAGTAGAGGAACTGATCACAAGATGCACGTAAACACTCACACGGGGCTGAAACGAAGAAAATCTGGCTGCAATTAACAGAACTGCCATTTCGCACGTTACTCCTAAGACGTGACAGCACACGTAGGAGCATTTTTGTTTTAAGAGTATCAGGGCCTCCACATATTCAGCCTCCATGTTTTTGGTGAAAAGAGTTATTTTAAAAGGGCACTCACAACTTAAAGGTTTTACCTAGATCTTCCTCAATCCCCAACTGCAGTTTTTTCCCCTCCATCTTTTCTATATCTTCGTCGTTAAATTTGTACCACTCGCCCGTCTGCGGATCCTTCACATGCGCGATGTAGTGTCCAGAGTACGCGCTCACACCGCGGTGTATGAGGACGGCACTAAGTTCGTAGATGTAGACGCTGTCTGGAAGGAAAGCAGCGGTTATGCAGCGGTCTGGATGGAACAGCACAGATCTTTGCCTTCCTAGGGCTTAACATTTTCACAAAAGGCAGCAGACAAAGACCACACTTGAATTTGCATCTCTCCAAGACTTCGGTAAGTAGGTTGTGGCTTCTACAACCCACTTAGCGAGGCAGTTGTTTGAAATATGGGCCTCAAACAACACTTGACATAATTTTCCATCCAAAAGGGGATTCAGAGGAGATCTCCCCTCATCTGCCGAGGGGCAGTGGGTAAAGTTAACAAAACACGGCGTGCAAAACTCACTTTTTTTTTCCATAAAAGGCTCCATGTCAAGCAGCTCAGAGAAGCCGATGTAGGTGTTGAGCTTTTTCTTATGGCCAGTTTGCCTGTGTGGAAGCAAAGCTTCATTTCAGGGGAACAGCAATAATGGCTCACACCTCAAAATAACTCCCCTTGAAACCCAGCAAGCATCCCCAGTGCAGCTCACGCATGCGCTCCATCCTCAACCCCTCAGATCAGTGCGGATAACTTTCCAAAGAGCTTCCACACAACCCAGGGCGCTCCCACCTTGACGGGAGGCTTACCTGTCAAACACGAAACGCATCAGCTGCAGGTTGAGCGTGCAGGGAAGACTTAGCAGCCTGATCTTCCTCGTGGCATTCTGCTTACTCTGACAAGTTTCACAAAAATAACGATTGTCGCCTTCTAATTTTTCTTCCTGAGTGGGAAGGAAGGCAGAAAGAAAGGTCTTGAGAACAGGTTACCACTGAGAAGTCAACCAGTCCAAGCTACTCGACAGCTAGAGACTGAAAAGCACAGCAGTTATTTGAACCATTTAAGCCTCTACCCAGCTGCTTTCCAAAATAATCTCTTGGTTAAAAACCCATGCTAATAAATGTGCTCTACGGCACAGCCACAGTAGGCTGCTCTCGCTTTAAGGAAAACTTTAGGCCGAGTCCAGCCCTGTTCTCAAGTCACTTACAAGACTGTCAGGTTTGCTCTGCACTGGACTGAATCAGTTTATGAGGACTATGGAAAAAGAAAATCATTAAAAGAGCCCTTTTATTAGCTCACATGGACCAGGTTAACGTAAAGCCACATTTTAGCTGGGCAACTATGATCCTCTTGCATGCAGCCACACAAACATTGCCATGTAAGAGCCGTTGTCTATACCTAAGGAGATCCAACGGCAGGATTAGGTCAGAGGAGCCTAAACAAGGTCACCACGTTGTTTCATTTGAAGGAGGGGCAGACAAACTTGAAGTTCACCATTTCAGGATTTTAATGCATGTACACAAACTAGTCTTTTTTCATAGCAGACCTTCCCGCAAAGCAGAGCAACCGGTTTGCCAAGAGCATCAGCAAAGCCACTGCCCAACAGCCAGACAGCTCAGGAACAGTCACATTTCAGTTTAGTCCTGTCCTAAATATTTTTAGTTGAATCCACACTTCGAACCTTTAACAGGCCAGATCTTAACTTAAGATCTAGGCAAATTTTCAAGTCGAATTAAGAGTACTTGGAGCTATTCTGGCAGCTATTCCTGGCCCTCCCTAGTATTTTTGAGAGTGCATTTTAGAGCGGGGACCATCTCCTGTTGCTACACAGATGAGCACCGTTACAGAAAACACAAAAAGCAGCCATTCTCCCGGTGCTGTCCATGACAGAGAACACAGGGACTTTTTGTCAGACTTTGGAGTCTTCTTCCCAACTTTGCTGGGGAAGCATTTTAAATAAACGTGCGACTTTCAGCACTTTTTAAAGCCGTAACACACTCATGTGCTACGGTCCCAGAGCCACTCCTTGCTCGCATGACTCAATCCTTATTTTCTGGGTCTGCAGAAAAAGATCCAAACATTTCCTTCTGGATGCGTCTCACTGAGACAGCTCAGTCGCTTCGCTCCGATACTGACCTCAAAGGCTGTTAATTGGAGGGAGGAATTAAAATGCCTCGCTAAGAATAGCAGGACTCAAAAACCAGCGAGCTCGTACCTTAAGAAATTCCGTTATGCAGTCCGTCAGCTGCTTGTGCCCTTGAATGTTTAACTCCAGCTCATAAAATTTAGACACGAGTTTGGACTCCCTGCCACATTGGCTGCAACTAGGATTAAAAATAAAAAAAATAAAAAAATAAAAAAAAAAGACGAAACCACATGAGAACAGTTCACCAGCTCCTGTGTCTGAACTCCCCAGCCACCGATAAATCACTCCTTGAGTTATAAAACCAGGAGAAAAAGTTGTTTAAGTCAGAATTGATGTGGTGGTTCACACCTCTACACCACGAACACCCTGCAGAAAGGTGGTACCGGGATAACAGCATCTACCAGGAAAACCAGGAGCACCTGCTTACAACTCGCATAGACCATTTTCTATCATTTTTGACGTGAAATCCGCTGCTCAGGGAATGTGAGAATTAAAATACGACACCAGAGTACTCTATTTTCTGGCTGCAAGACCTTACGTACCATTGACTTGCTTGCAGGCTTAATTGGTAAATTTTCATTAAGGGATTAAAAGCAGCTGGAAAACTGCAGCAGCAGCATGCGCACAGAATCAGGAAATCCAAAAGCTAAAAACCTCTTACAAAATGTTTTGGCAGAAGCTTACCTGCCTTGCTCCAGATCTTCTCCCCCTCAACTTCTTCTAAAACACTTAAATATTTACAGAAAGGTTCTTCCTAAGGACCAAATACTTACACTGTGACATAGGCGTACTCTCCACAGAACTGCTTTTGCACTATGTTTCGAACAACTGGGTTCTTTTGTTTGGACAAAGTATCTTCCAGCAGTGACATGAACAGCTTAGAAAACTCCTGGGCATCCTAGAAGAAAGCCAAGTCCATTAATAACACGACACAGCACAAAGCCCAATCACAACCTTGTTGCTCATTTACTGCAAATTACCCAGAGCCCTACACACAGGCTGCACAGAGGCTCCGGCATGCACTGAATAGAAAAAAAGACCAGTCGGGAGAACTAAAGAAAAAGAGGAATTCTCCTAAAAGGAGCGGGAGGCCCCCAGCGTGAGACCACAGCATGAGTTAACCTGGCTCCCAGCCAGCTGCGCCGGGTGGTTTGACTTCTGCCCGGCTCCTCGCAGGGCTCTGGAAGAAAAAAAAAAAAAAAACCTCCTGCAGAGTTTTCTATCCTGTTAACGCTCGTTTTTCAAAGCTCAGCACGCAATTCACACCGTCCCTGCTTGTGTTATAGGTAAGAAGAAAAATAAAGCCACCCCAAAAATGAGATGCTGCCCTGTGGATTCATCCCCTCCTGCAAGGCTTGTGAGCTTCCCCACAGTCATCTTGGGGCCTTCCTCACCCATCCTCGCTCTCCTCTTCTGAAAACAGAAGGGGCTTTGGCCTGTCCCAGCTGTCCTCTATTGTCACCGGTGGGTAGTGACCGCTTCCTTCATCTCCGGAGGAAATGCAATGCCGGCGCTCGGGCTCTTCCTCCAACAATCTCCCTCTCACTCCTCAAAGTGTATTTTCAAGCCATGCCCTTCTCCTGAGCCCTCTCTGTCGACAGCCCCTGCAGGACTCACCTGCGGTGCTCGCCCCTCTCCAACCCCACTTTCCCTGCCCCACATGTTCGCGTTGGACCTCGGCTGGCTCTCCGTGACTCAACCAAACATCTCACCCTGCGAGGGCCCACTGAGCCACCCACTGTCAAATATTTCCCTGCCCCGGGAGGAGCAGCCTATAAAGCATCTGTGAAAGGACCCTGGGCTCCTTCCAATCAGGCGCTAACAACACTCCCTGGGCTCCTCCTGCTCTCGAACCGATGGGAAGAGCCCTGACCCAGCTTTTCCCTTTGTGTTTGTCCCAAAGGACAGACCCCGCCTCAGAAATGCTAAAATAACAGAAAAGGGCGGTTTCACACCATTTTAGAGAAGGTAATTACTCAAGGGGCGCACCCCAAACCTACCTGCTGCTGTGCGGTGTCCAAGCCCAGCGCTTTGACGAATCCAGAGGGGTCGATGTATCGCCTTTTGCTGTTCTGCAGCAAGGCGAACAAGTACTGGAGGTGTTCGCAAATGGTCTGAGGCTCATAGTCTACTTAAAAACAAGTCACACCAATTACAGCAAGGAATTCAAGGCAAGAGATAATCATTCCAAGTAATTCGCCTGTTCTTTCTTCATATGGGGAAATTTAATTATTAGAAATTATTTTTTTTCCCTCCCAAGCTGTTTTAAATTATCATGAGAACCGAAGCGGCTCATGTCAGCGATGGCAGTGAAGTCCCAGTGCAGGCCAAATATCATCGAATCATTTAGGATGGAAAACATCGAGTCCAACCCTAAATATCCCACAGCGCCTAGCACGATCTGCAGGCGAAGAGTTTAAGCAGCGCAGGCCCATTACCTCATAGCAACAGCTTCTTTTTCCCCCAAAACAGCGAGACATCATTTAAAAACAACATAAAACCAGGAACAGAAGAAACCAGGCAGCTGCCCTGACCCAGAGCGTACCTATAGCACCATACCACACCATACCAGACATAAAGGTATGGCACCCGAGGCCATTGCATCCACTGTGCAGGCAAACTGGGAGCCTCATTTGTACCAGGGAGCTAAATTTTTGGCCTCCCATGGGAGGAGCGCGGCTCCACAATAGCACAGATCAGCCCCAACCCATGTGCTTCCACCCCCAGCACCATCATTAAGCTGGGAACCAGTTTGGGAAGCAGCCCGGCAAGAAACAAACCCAAATCAGATTTTTCAACCAGCTTGGATCAATCTGATTTAAGGAACAACTCACGTTAAGACCAGTTTGTTCCTAAAAGCTGGGTGACAGACTCAAAAAGAGCTGAGTGGGGATCAGTTGTACCGATCCAAGCAGGAAGCGGTTGTAGCTTCTCCCATCAATCCTCCCGATAAATGTTATCCCAAAGCAGACACCAGCGGGTAAAATTTTAGGAGAAAACAAGCAAACCCACCCACCTTTGTCTTCCGGGATGTCCTCTTCGGACACGTACTCGTGGCAGGTGCTGGGACACAAGTAGAGGGCTTGTCGGAGCTCCAAGTTAAGAAACCACATCTGTAAGAAAGTGTTCACGTAGCACGTGGCGCCGAGGTTCGTTAAGCCCACGAACGCGTTCTGGTGTAAGAGAGAAAGCAACAGTCATCACTTGTCACTGCGGAGGAGCAAGCAGAAATCCAGCAGTTGGGGCGGTCGCTTTACAGCTGTTTGTTGGGAAAATGCCGCTCTGGCATCATACAAACAGCCACAACCCAAATTCCCCAGCTACAGGAGAACGCAAGGTTTCACCTCCCCTTGTCCCCATCTTCCCCCCGGGGACTGGGAAGGGCAGAGGATGCTTTTTGGTTTTTTGGGGACGGGGGCTACCTTCTTGCGGCGCTCGCAGTTGGGGTCGTCGATGTTGTGGAAGCTGTTCTCGTCTATCTCACCCAGCCAGACGTGCTCCCCGATGCCCACCAGACAGTTGGGGTTCCCCCGGCAATTCCTCCTGTAGAAGCAGCACCCACCTCAGCTGTCAACCCCGTGGAGGGGACGCTGTTGTCCCTTTTTGGGGTAGGGGGGAGTGGGGGGAAGGGGATGAGGACAACAAGGGGGACCCCATAATGCTAAACAGAGTCAACGGGGTGGGACAGGTGTCCCTGATGCCCCCCCTAAAGTGGTGCTTAGAGGAGAGCAAGGAGATCCCGAGGGATGGAGAAGTGTGTGTGTGTGGGAAAGCAGGGGACCCCAGGGAAGAGTACAGGACCTGGTGAGGTGCCCTCCATCCGGGGAGGCAGAGAGAGGAGCTCCTTACAACCCCGGGAGTGATCCCCTGGGGGGGGGGATGAGGAGGAGGCAGGAAGAGGGGCCCCCCACAACCCCGGGGTACGGGGGTCCCGAAGAAGGGTACGCGGGGGAGGGGGGTGTCCCCATGCACCCCGGGGAGCCGGGAGGGGCGCGGCGCTTCCCCAAACTCGGGGGAGGGGGAAGGTGGGGGCCCGGCGGGTGCTGGCCCCAGAGGAAAGGGGGGGGAAGATCGCAGACCCCGAATGCGGTGGGGCTGAGGGGGGGGCTGGGGTCCCCCGCAGCCCCGAGGGACCGGGAAGGGGGCGGGGAGGAGGCGGGGGGCGGCCCCGGGCGGGGCCCGCGGTACCGGCAGGCGCCGCGCTGGCAGGGCTCCAGCCCGACGCGGTAGGCCGCCTCGATGTGCTCCTGCGCCACCGCCTCGGGCGGCACCGTCTCGGTCCAGCGCCACGCCGCCTTCTCCAGCTGTAGCCGCGGCGCCATCGTCGCCGCCGCCCCGCTACGGCCCGGGCCTGCCCCGGCCCCGGCCCGGTCCCGCCCGGCCCCTCCGGCCGCCGCCGTTAGGGCTGGTGACGCCACGCGCGCGACCCGTTAACGGGCGCGAGGCGCTGACGGTTACGGGCTGCGACGCGCGACGCGCCTGGGGGGCGGGGCCTGCGCGACGCGGGGGGGGGGAGCTCCGCCCACCCCGGCCCCGGCCCCGGTGGCGGGAGCGGGGCCCGGCCCAGGGCACTCCCAGGCACCGCCTGTACGCCCCCGGCAACCCCTGCGCCCCCGGTACACCCCAGAGCACCCCCCCCCCCCCAGGGCACCCCCCTGCACCCCCAGGGCAGCCCAGAGCGTGCCCAAGGCACCCCCCCGCACCTCCAGGGCACCCCGTGCACCCCCAGAGCATCCCCCTGTGCCCCCCTGCACCCCAGGGCACCCCCTACACTCCCAGGGCACCCTCAGAGCACCCCCCTGCACCCCAAGGCACCCCCCTGCACCGCCTTCCCACTCTCTGCACCCCAGGGCACCGACAGAGCACTCCCCTGCACCCCAGGGCACCCCCCTGCAACCCTCTCCCACCCCCTGCACCCCAGAGCACCCCCAGAGCACTCCCCTGCACCCCAGAGCACCACCAGGGTACCCTCCTGCACCCCCCTCCCACCCCCCGCACCCCAGGGCACCCCCAGAGCACCTCCCTGCATCCCAGAGCATCCCTGCACCCCATCCCGTAACCCCCATCCATCCCCACACCCCCAACACCCCCCCCAACTCCCCCGGCGCAGCCCCCCACACACGCCAGACCCACTGGTTCTCTCTCCTTTAATTGCCGGCCCTGTCGGGGCCCCCCACACCCCGATTGTCCCTCGCGCCCCCACCCCACTGCCACCCCGGGGGGCACCCAGGCGGCCCGGCCGCCCCAGCACAGTTTCAGGGGGGCCGGTGGGCGAGGGGGTGTAAACATTTTTGGGGGTCCCGGCCCCCCCCCCCCGGAGTCACCTCGGGGCAGCGAAGCACCATTTCCTCCTGGGTTTTTTTGGGTTTTTTTTGGAAAATAATAAAATTGGCCAAATTCCCCCCCCCCCCCGTCTGTTTTTGGGGGGGTTAGGAGGGACAGGGGGGGGCGGGGGAGCCCCCCACTGCGCCGTGTCGCAGGTCAATGGGGTGCCAGGGGGCCCCGGCAGGTGCCAGTGCCAGCCCCCGCAGGCACCCAGTGATGCCGGAGGTGAACTTGCCGGCCGTCAGGCTGCGGGGGTCCGGGGCTCCGCCTGCAGGGGCACGGGGGGACACGGGGGGGATATGTGGGTGGGGGGGCACCCGCCTGGTGTCCTGTGCCACCTGCCCACAGCCACCCCGTGTCCCATCAGGTGTCCCCACCTCATGGCCACCCCACATCCCATCCAGTCCCATCCTGTGTCCCATCCCATGTCCCATCAGGTGTCCCCACCTCATGGCCACCCTGTGCCCTCTCCCATGTCCCACCAAGTGTCCCCTTCCCATGTCCCTATCCTGTGTCCCATCTAGGATCCACCCCATGTCCCACCCCATGCCCCACCCCATGCCCCATCCAATGTCCAGCCCCATGTTCCCTCCCATGTCCCACCCCATAACCCCTCCTGTGTCCTGGGTCCCATCCCAAGTCCCATCACGTAACCCTTCCCGTGAGCCATCCCACGTCCCATCCTGTGCTCTGTCCCATCCTGTGTCCCAGCCCATGTCCCATCCTGTGTCCCACCCCATGTCCCCTTCCCACGTTCATCCCATGCCCTGTCCCATGTCCCATCCGTGTCCAAGCCATGTTGCATCCCATGTTCCATCCTGTGTCCCAAGCCATGTCCCACCCCGTGTCACATCAGGTGTCCCCACCCCATGCCCATGCGGTGTCCCACCCCGTGTCCAACCCACATCCCACCCCATGTTCCATTCTGTGTCCTACCTGTGTCCCACCCCACGTCCCACCCCAGGTGCCACCGTACCCACGTAGATGCTGCCTTGGGTGTTGGCCATGACGTTGGCTCCTGGCGACTCCCCGCTCACCGGCTCCTCCCCATCCACCTGCAGCTGCCCGCGCTGGCCCTCCCTGTATGGCACCCATCAGCACCTGCACCCTGACCCCCACCCCAGCCCCCACCCCGACCCCCACCCACCTCGTCACCGTCACCCGGTGCCACTCGCCATCATTGATGGGGTCTTCGGAGACGATGGTGGCCTCGCCACTGCCCAGCTGGTAGCTGCAGCGGTGATGTGGACTTAGCACAGGGGGCACCCTTGGGTGGCACACAGCACCCTGGGGTGACACCCTGTCCCCCCCTCACCTGAACACCAGGTGCCCATCCTTCAAGCCGAGGCCAATGAAGTCTTTGGCTTTGCCACCCTCGTCGGGCTCCTGCAGGCGCAGCGGGGCGGTGAGCGGGGTGGGGGGCACCCTGACCCCCACCCTCGGGGGCTCAGTACCCCGCTCCCTTCCCCGGTGGTGCCCCCCCACACCCTGCTCACCATCCCGTGCCACAGCAGCAGCCCATCAGCGCTGCCCGTCCTCAGCTCCAGCTCGATGGTCTCGGGCGCCTTGGGTGGGCTGCAAGGAGAGGGGGATGATTCGGTGGGTGCAGCACCCTGGGAAGGGTGCTAAGTGGCAAGGGGTGCAATGCTGCAGAAACGGGTGCAGTAACCTGGGAGGGAGCAATGCTTTAGCAATGGGAAGGATGCAGCACCCCAGGAAGGGTGCAACGCTGCAATGGGTGCAACCCCATGGCAAAGGGTGCAACACCGCAATGGCTGCAATGCTGTGTTGGGTGCAATGCTGCAGTCAGGGTTCAACGCTGCGACGCATGCAACGTTGTGATGGGTGCAATGCAGCGGGACGTAGTGCAAAGCCATGGGAAAGGGTGCAACTCCCCAGGGAGGGTGCAGCACCCCAGGAAGGGTGCGATGTCACGGTGGGGGTGCAGCACCCCTCTGCCCCATGTCCCCGCTGTCACTCACCCGCGGGGAAAGAGGTGACCGGGCAGGGCCAGGTAGGAGCCATCCCGGAATGCAGCACTGAACTGTCCGGGGACATCTGCGGAGAGGGATGGGGAGGTGAGGGGGGGCCTGCACCCAGCTGCCACACCCGTGGCATCGCTTTTGGGTGCAAAAGGGGGGAAAATTGGTGTGAGGACCTACCACCACCCCCACTACCTTCCTGCCAGTCCTGGTCCAGCTCCGCCAGTGCCAAGCCTGCAGGCGAGAGGGGGTTAGGGACAAGGAGGTGGCATGTGTTCCCCTTATGTTCCCCAGTGGCCCCAGGTGGCCCCGACTCACTGTGCTGGCAGTAGGGGCCGGTGTAGCCCTGCGGGCAGAGGCAGGCGTTGCCCTTGCAGGTGCCACCGTGCAGGCAGGGGTTGCGGTGCAGGCAGCGGTCCTCCTCCCGCTCGCAGCGTGGCCCTGGGGACACGGAGGGTGACACCAGATGAGGCAGGCAGGCGTGAGGGTGGTCACCAACCCTTGGCTCACCTGCTGCCCCAGGGTTTGCCCTTGCACGCACACACACATGCAAGGTAAGCGTGCACACGAGGAGTGTGTGTGCACACACAGCGCCCACCATACATGCTCATGCACGCCATGCACACGTACAGACATACATACATGGACATACAGACAGGTGCACACACATGCATGCATGCTGATTGCACACACCACACCTGCATGCACGGCAGATGCACACAGTGCACACACGCAGGGGCAGCAGATGCACCTGCTTGCAAACCCCACCCACGGTGCACACCCGCATGCACAGCACCCTTGCATGAACACCAAATGGATGCACACACGTCATACAACGCGCACACACAGACACCGCGCAGGAGCAGAAGACGCCCCCGCTTGCAAACTGCATGCATGCATACAGAGGGCACAGCATGCACACAACTTGCATGTGCAGCACGCACGCATGCACAGTCCACGTGCATGCACACACAGTGCACGTGTATGCACTGCACACGTGCACATACAGTGCAAATTCATGCACGCACAGTGCACGTGCATGCACAGCACACATGCATGCACAGTGCACATGCATGCTCCACATGCAGCACACAGGCATGCACGGTGCACATGTGCACACACGGTGTACACGCATGCACTGCACACATGCATGCACAGTGCACAATGCACTGCACACATGCACACACAGTGCACGGTGTGTGTACATGCTCCACATGCAGCACACGTGCACGCACAGTGCACACACTTGCACACCAGTGCGCATGCACGCTTGTGCAGCAAACACCCACAGTGCACCCGTGCAAACTGCCCAGGTGTGCAGACCCTGCGGCCCCCCTGGACTCACCGCTGAAGCCAGGTGGGCAGAGGCAGCGGTAGGCAGAGGAGCCGGCAGGCAGGGGCAGGCAGCGGGCCCCATGCAGGCAGGCAGCGTGCAGGCAGGGCGAGCTCTGCCTGCACTGCCCCACACCCCGGCTCCGCAGGAAGCTGTAGGACAAATCCACCTTCTTCCCATTGATGGAGACCTGGGGGGACACCGACAGGTGGGGGGTCAACCCCTGGTCCCTGTCCCCTGCCAAGGGGACCCAGGCGTTCGGGAGGGGATGGTGACGGGGGTCTCACCTCTCCGATGCAGCCCCGGAAGGAGGCGTTGGTCGGGGGGCACAGGGGGGGTTCAGTGCCCCCCAAGTAAAGGGGGGAGCGTAGGTTGAGGCCTTGGCTCTTGCCGGGCGAGGAGCGTTTCACTGGGGCGGCATCATCCACCGCCAGCATCCCGTCCTTGTGCACCCGTTCAGCCATCACTCGGTGCCAGCGGCCAAGTGTCACTGGCTCAGTGCTCCGGAGCACTGCTGGGCCTGGGGGGACAGACCGGTGGCATCACAGGAGCAGGGACACACACCAGGGGACACTGGGGATGTGTGGGGACCAGGAGGTGCCTTGGGAGATGCTGGGGGACCCCGGTGATGCTTGGGGACCCCAGTGGTGACAGGAGACCCCCGGTGACACCAGGGCACCTCACTGGTGCCTGGGGACCCTAGCAGCCTCCAGGGACCAAAGTGATGCCAGGGGGACCCCGATGATGTCCAGGGCTCCTGGTGGCACCTGGGGACCCCACTGATGCTAAGGGACCCCAGTGGTGTGATGGTGATGCTCAGGGACACTGGCAGTGCCCAAGGGCTCAGGTGATGGCAGGGGACCCCAGGGATGCCAGGGGACCATGGTGACACACAGGGAATGCCAAGGATGTGATGCCAGGGGACCTCAGTGACACCAAGGGACCCTACTGATGCCCAGGGACCCTGGCAGCACCTGGGGACCCCCATGAGGCCAAGGGACCTTGGGGACACTCGGGGACACCAGTGGTGCCAAGGGACCCCAGAGATGCCAGGGGACCTCAGTGACAGACACCAAGGGACCCTGGTGACACTTGGGGACCTGAATGATGTCAAGGGACCCCAGTAATGCCAGGCCACCCCACCTATACCCTGGCTCCCCGGTGCCACCAGGACCCTGTCACTGTGCCAGCCTACCTGAGCCCAGCTCGTAGCGGAACTCGAGGTGCCCGCCGGCCATGGCCAAGGCAACGAAGTCCTCGACGGGGGCAGCTTTGCCGGCGCTGAAGAGCAGGAGCCCATCGGGTGCCAGCGGCAGGAACTCGGCCTCCACCCGCAGCTCGTGGTGGACGTTGGTGAGGGGCGGGTAGGAAACGAAGGCGCCCACCTCGCCAAAGGACGGCACGCTCACCGCCTCGCCTGCAGCACCCCCAGGTCAATGCCCGGATGGTGGGACCCCATCCTCCCTCCCTGTGGCGCCCATCTCCCCGGGGTGGTCCCCAGACCTGTGCCCGTGTCCTCAGAGTGGTCCCAACCCTGACCCATCTTCCCAGGGTAGTCCCAGCCCTGTCCCCACCTCCTCAGGGTGGTCCCAGCCCCATCCCCATCTCCCCAGGGTGCTCCCAGCCCTGTCCCCATCTCCTCAGGGTGCTCCCAGCCCTGTCCCATCTCCCCAGGTCAGTCCCAGCCCTGTCCCCATCTCCCCAGGGTGCTCCCAGCCCCATCCCTGTGTCCCCAGGTTGGTCCCAGCCCTGTCCCCATGTCCCAGGTGGCGCTCACCCTCGGTGCACCTCTCCCCAGCCTTGCCCAGGTGGCAGCGGCAGGTATAGCCCTGCCCATCCGGCCGGTTGACGCAGGTGGCATCAGCCCCGCACGCCTCTGTAGGGTGACAAACTGTGAGTACCCATCCAGGGAGGGACATGGGGGTGACGTCCCCATGGGGCGGGAACCTTACCCGGGTGACAATGCAAAGCCTGCGAGTACTCGCAGTTGCTGCCGGTGAAGCCGTGGGGACAGCGGCAGACGTAGGTGCCACTCTCGGCGTCCTGGCACACGCCGCCGTTCTAGGGAGGGGGATACAGGTGTCAGTGATGGGTGGGGATGGGTGGGGATGGGTGGGCATCACCCACAGCCTCACCTGGCATGGCCGGTCCTGGCAGGTAGGACAACTGGTGACACCGTGTGCCTGCAGGTCCATGTCCCCAAAGGCCACCTCCTCCCCTTGGATGCGGAGCTGGCGCACACAGCCTGCAGAAGGATGGAGGTGGGGGGGCAGGGGGAAGATGATGCTCAGCCCCCCAGCCCACCCCAGGTGCCCCCCCCAAACCCCATCACTCACCCATGAAGCCGCGGCTCAGCCCCGTCTTAGCCAGGGCGCTGAAATCGGGGTACCCCCCCAGGTACAGCTCCTCGTTCAGATCCAGCCCTTGAAACTTTCCCTGCAGGCACACTCAGGTGAGTACCACCTCCAGCACCCTGACCCCCACCCAATACACATTTGCACACACCCCTTCTCGAAATACCTGGGAGGTCCCGTTAACCGCGGGGTGCCTGTCCAGTGCCAGCGAACCCCAGGTGAGGTTGCGGAGGAGGCGGACGGTGTGGTACTCGCCCAGCCGCAGTGGCGTCGGGTGCCGGATGGTGGCCATGCCCGAACCAGCATCAAACCTTATATTTTGGGGGCACAACGGGTGTGGGAGGGTGCTGGCACCCATCTCCCCCCCCCCTCCCCGGCTCCCATCGCAGCCCACTCCTGGGTCTCACCTAAATTCGGGGCGGCCGCCCACCAAACCGAAGGAGATGAAGTCGGCGCCGCTGGTTTTCCGCTGCCCATTGTAGAGGAGAAGCCCTGTGGGGTGGCAGCGGGTCAGGCAGGATGGTGCCCACCCCAGGGGGGACCCCAAAACACCCCCAGGGTGCAGGAGAACCCCCCCAGGGCGGGAGGGGGCTGTGTTGAATAGAGCAGGAGAGCGGAGGGAGGTAGAGGGGAAGGCGGAGGAAAGGATGGGGGAGACATGGGAGGGACATGGGGACACATGGGGGTACATGGGGTCCCGTCGGTGCTCACCGTCAGCGGCGTCAGGTCGGAAGGTGATGAGGATCTCAAACCTCTTGTAGGCATCCTTGATGGTGGGCAGGGGGAGGAAGGAGCGGGGCGTCTGCCCAAAATAGGGGACCAGGCGCTCTGCGGGGATGGGGGGGTCAGAAGGGGTGGGGGTACATCACACCCACCCCTCCCAACCTGTCCACCCATCTGTCCATCTGTCCATCCTCACCTCGGACCTTGAGGACATAGTAAGCCGTCTCCTGGCCACGGCGGTTGGCGGCGGCACAGGCGTAGACACCGGCATCCTCGTGGTGCACGGCTGGCAGCGTCAAGACGTTCCCCTCCACCCTGGCACCCGCTGGCAGCTCCCCCTCCAGCTGGGGCAGAGCGGGGAGGGGGGCTCAGCACCCACAGAGTGCCTCCCCCAGCCCTGCACCCCCAGCCCTGCACCCCTCGCACCTTGCTCCAGGTGATCTCCGGCACCGGGAAGCCGGATGCCAAGCAGGGCAAAACAGCCACCGAACCCACCGAGACCTCCTTCACCTCCGGCTGCCCGGCAATTTGGGGGGTGGCTGGGGACACACAGAGGTGTCAGCACCCAGCAGTGATACCAGGGCGAGGTGCGTCCCCAGCTCTGGTGTCCCCATCCTCACCTTGCACATGGAGGATGACGTGGGACTGGACAGTGCCCACAGCATTGGCGGCGGTGCAGCGGTACTGCCCGGCGTCCGCGCGCTCTACCCGTTCAATGGTGAGGGTGCCGGCACGGACCAGCACTCCAGGTCGGATACGGCCCCCCACTTTACTCCAGGTGACATGGGGACGGGGTTCACCCAGGCCCAGGCACTCCAGCTCCACCGCCGTCCCTGCCAGCACCGTCTGCACCGCCGTCCGGATGTTGATCAGGGCCCTGGGGAGAGCTTGAGGGGGACAGCAGGGTTTTGGGGTACTCCCCCAACATGGGGGAGGCATCACAGTTCAGGGTGCCAACTGGAGGAGTGAGAGGTGGGGAAAAATGGGATGGCCGTGGGCATAGAGAGAGATTTGGGGGTACTGGGGTGCCCATGGGTGTGGGGAGAGATTGGGGGTATTGGGGTGCCCATGGGTGTGGGGAGATGAGGGGTATGGGGATGCCCGTGGGCATGGGGGGATATGGGGGGTGCCCATGGGCGTGGGAGTAAATAGAGGGGAATTGGGGTGCCCTTGGGCATAGGAAGAAATATTGGGGTGCTCATGGGTTTTAGGGAGAGATGGGGGGTACCAGGGAGCCTGTGGGTGTAGGGAAATGGGGGGTACCAGCGTGCCCGTGGGTATGGGCAGACAGGTCAGTGGGTGCCCCTGGGTTTGGGGACGGGGGGTCCCAGGATGCTGGTGTTCGTGGGGAACAGGTTGGGGGTGCCCGCACCCCCCCAGCGCGCGAGTGCCGCTCCTACCCTGGAGGGTGAGGGTGGCCTTGTCCTCTGCCTGCCCACCCGGGGCGCTGGCCTGGCACACGTACACCCCCTGCGCCCCCCAGGCCAGCTCCGGCATCCTGCGGGGACACAGCAGGGGTGTGGGACCCCGTGGGGGCCAAAGAGGGGGGGTCTCCACCACCCTGTCCCCCCTCTCCTTACCGCAGCACCCCGTCCCGCACACTGTGGGTGGGGGGCAGCTCCCCGCCATCCTTCAGCCACTCCAGCCGCGCCCGGGGGTCCCCCGAGACGGTGCAGGCGAATTCGGCAGTGCCACCCACCCCCTTGACAAGGCTCCCTGGCGTCACCCGTACGGTCAAGGGACTGCTGCTGGCGTCCCCACCGTCACCAGCGTCACCTGGGGATGATGCAAAGCCCTGATGGTACCCAGCAGTGCGGGCATCCCCTGCACACGTATCCCTTTGCTGGGGGCGGGGGGAGGCGCTCACTGTGGACAGCCACGTGGGCGAAGGCCTCGGCGGTGCCAACGCGGTTGGTGACGAGGCAGCGGTAGGTGCCGGCGTCGGCAGGCAGCGCTGGGCTGATGCGGAGGAGGCCGGCGCGGTGGATGACGCGTGCCGAGAGGCTGCCGTTGACCTTGTCCCAGCCGTAGAGCAGTGGTGGGGTGCCGTGGGCCAGGCACTGCACCTGCAGCGCATCGCCAGTACGCACCACGGTCTCCTCTGGCAGGCTGGTGGCGTACGGTGGCACTGTGGGGATGTCCGGTACCCTCAGCGCCTGGCCACAGCCAGGGTGGGGCAATGAATGGGTCAATGGGGCAAGGAGGGCATCAGTGGGAGGGTGTGAGAGGAGATGGAGAGATAGATGTGAGCTGGGATGGACCAGAGATGGATGGATCCACCAGGAAGGGACAGATGGAGAAGTCTGAGAGAAGATGGAAAGATGGGCATGTGCTGGGATGGATGAGATGGATGAATCCACAAGGAAGAGATGGATGGAGGAATTAGGCAATAGAGTGATGGACACATGCTGGGATGGTTGAGTGATGGATGAATCCACCAGGAAGGGGTGGATGGAGGGGTGTGAAAGGAGATGGAGAGATGGGCATGTGCTGGGATGGAGGAGATGGATGAATCCACCAAGAAATGATGGATGAAGGGGTGTGAACAGAAATGGAGATGGATGTGAGCCGAGATGTGAGCAATGGATGGGTCCATGAATAGCGGATGGATGGAGGAGAGAGCAGCAGTAGAGATGGGTGGGCACAGGGATGGGACAAGCAGATGGATGCATCCCTGAGGAAGGGCTGGATGGAGGATCCTGAGAGGAGATGGAGAGAAGGATAAGTGCCAGGATGGAGTGAGGATGGACCCGCGAGGAAGGGCTAGATGGGAGGGTGGGAATAGTGATGGAGATGGCCATGTGCAGAGGAAGGAAGGAGAGGAGCCAAGGACGGGTGATGGCACTAGCAGGGCAAAGGGGACAGTGGAGATGGCAGGAGAGACCCAGGGGCACCCCGACCCCCTGCCACCCCCTTACTCTCCACGTCGAGCGTGACGAAGACCTCGGCGGAGCCGACGGGGCTGCTGGCGTTGCAGATGTACTGGCCCGAGTCCTGCTGCGCGGCACGGGGGATGACCAAGCTGCCGTTCACCACCCGGTGCTGCCAGGGCAGGGGTGCCCGCAGCTTCGACCACTCGATCCGGGGTGCCGGCTCGCCTGCGGGCAACACCAGTGTCCGTCACCATGGTGTCAGGGTACCGCACAGGATACCCCTCCTCTGCCACCACCCCCCATCCTCCCCATACCTCTGGCCATGCAATGCAGCGTGGCAGTGTCCCCGGCCACCACGGTGACAGCGGGCGGCGCGGTGACCTCAGGGGCACCGGGGTGCCGCTGCGTTGTCTCCACGTTGACGTCCACCCGGGCTTGCGCCGAACCCAAGGCGCTGTGTGCCGTGCAGACGTAGGTCCCGGCGTGCTCCGGCTTGGCTGGTGAGAGCTGGTAGAGGGCAGACAGGGTGGGTGGTGAGCACCAGGCACCCACCGGTGGCCCGTGGCACCCCAAGGTGCCCCACTCACCTGCAGGATGGCCTGGCTGTCCATGTGCAGCAGCATTTGGTGCTCCACCTTCTGCCGGGAGCCCAGCCGGCTCCAGCGCACCAGCGGCCGCGGTTCGCCCCGGCCAAGGCACTCCAGGCTGATGGATTTGCCCTCCTTCACTGTCACCGGACCCGGTGGCATCACCGACACCGTGGGGGCACCTGGAGAAGGTGGAAGACATCAGTGCGGGGATAGGAACACCACCACTAAGGATGCTGCCATGGTGATGGGGACACCATCACCCCTGGGGGCATCTGGAGCATGGGGAGGGCATCAGCATGGGGGTGGGGGCACCACCACCCCAGGAGCTGCTGGAGCACATGGCGGACATCAGCAGGGGGACATGGGCACCACTACTACAGGAACACCTGAAGCACGGAGAGGACATGGGGACTGGGACACCACCACCACAGAGGCCCCTAGGGCACATGGGGACCACCAACATGGGCGTGGTGATGGGGACACTGCCACCCCAGGGGCAGTTGGAGCACCCAGCGGGCATGGTGATGGGGACACCACCACCTTGGGGGGCATTTGGAGCCCATGGAGATGGGGACAAGGACACCCCGGCCACCTTGCACCAGGAGGTTGACGACGCTGCTGGCGACACCGAAGCGGTTGGAGGCCACACAGTGGTAGGCGCCCTGGTTGCCCACATGGGCGCTGGTGATGGAGATGACTGAGCCGTTGGTGCTGATCTTCACATTGTCTGGACAAGGAGGAGCTGTCAACACCAGGGCCACCCTGGGGACCGTGCTGGGGCCACCCTGGGGACCACCATACCTTGGAGATGTTGGCCAGGTCCCATTCGCCACGTGATGTTGATGGGCCGGGCACCATCATGGATGCGGCACTTGAAGGTGGCATCCTCGCCCGGTGCCACTGCCATGCTGTGCGGGTCGATGGAGATGATGGGGCTCTGCAGACCTGCGAGGACAAAGGGACAGGGAAGCCACTGAGGTCCCCCATGTCCCCCATCTCCCCCCAGCGTCCTCCATTGCCCCATGGCTGCACTCACGGTAGCTGGAGCTGTCATGGGAGGTGATGGTGATGGTGACAGTGGCCTCACGGGAGAAGCTGCCTGTGTCTGCCCGGCACACGTACTCCCCCGAATCGGCCACTGAGAGCTGTGACAGCCGCAGGCGGGACCCCGAAATCTGGGGACATGATGGCAAGGGGGTGGTGGCATCAACCGGCCACTCATGGCCACTGTCCCCCACCCTGCCAGCATCCCCCACCTACCTGGTACTTGGCTGGGAGGGACCCCCCACGCTTGTACCAGGTGATGGTGGCCTGTCCCTGGCCAGCCACCACACAGTCAAGGTCCAGGGTCTGTCCCTCGGTGACAGAGGATGCCGAGGACTCAATGCGGATGGGCGGTGTGACACCAGTGGCTGCGTGGGCAGTTAAGGGAAAATGTCCCCACTGGTCCCCAGCACCAGTGGGGAACTGTCCCCTGGAGGGTCGTACTCACGGTGGGATGGGTTGGCTCCATCATCGATGGTGACAATGAGGGACGTCTCCTGCGTGACGCCCCCCGATGTCACTCGGCACACGTACTCCCCTGAATCTGCCGCCGTCACCTGGGGGATGCGCAGGCGGGTGCCCGACACCTGGGGGAGACAATTTGGGGACACATCAGTGCTGGAGAGCAGGGGGATGGGGCGGGATTTGGGGTGACACCCCCACTGCACCCTACCTGGTGGCTGGCGGGCAGGGAGCCACCGCGCTTGTACCACGTCACGGTGGCAGGGCCAGATCCTGCCACCAGGCAGTTGAGGTCCAGTGTCTGTCCTTCAGCGATGGCCGAGGACGAGGACTCGATGCGGAGGGGCTGGGAGATGCCAGAGGCTGGGGGGACAGGGAAAGGGGATGTTTGACACCGAGATGGCACCCGTCTGTCCCCAAGTGCTGCCCAACTTGCTCACACTCACAGTAATAGGTGCCAGCACCGCCGGGCACGGTGACAATGACAGATGCCTCCTGTGTGACGGTCCCCAGCATCACCCGGCACACGTACTCCCCCGAATCGGCCACTGCCACCTGGACAAGGCGCAGGCGGGTGCCAGCCACCTGGAGAGGTGATGAGTTGGGGACACATCAGTGTGTGACAAGGGGCTGTGCTCTGTGGGGTGATGCCACCTCCTCAGTGTCCCACCTGGCTGTTGGGGGGCAGAGCCCCCCCGCGCCGGTACCAGGTGACGTGGGGGTGACCCTGTCCTGCCACCATGCAGTTGAGATCCAGGGTCTGTCCCTCTGTGATGGCAGCGGACGAGGTCTCGATCCTCACTGGTGGTGTGACGCCGACGGCTGGGGGTGGCAGCAGGGTCAGCGGGGGCAGCCACTGCATCCCCATCATGTCCCCATGTCACCTCCCACCCATCTCCAGTACCATAAGAGGAGCCGGCGCCAGTCTGGATGGTGACGATGAGGGACGTCTCATGTGTGACACCGCCCGATGTCACCCGGCACACATACTCCCCCGAATCGGCTGCTGTCACCTGGGGGATGCGCAGGTGGTTGCCCGACACCTGGGGGGATGACACATGTGAGAAGGGGGGCACAAACCCCTCAAAACCCCCCAAAAAACACTTTTCCACCCCAAATCACCCCTCTTGTGGCCCGTACCTGGTGCTTGGCCGGCAGGGACCCCCCACGCTTGTACCAGGTGATTGTGGCATGTCCCTGGCTGGCCACGATGCAGTTGAGGTCCAGGGTCTGTCCCTCGGCCACAGAGGAGGATGAGGACTCGATGCGCACTGGGGGGGTGACACCGACGGCTGGGGACAGACATGGGAGGGTGACCCCAAGGAGACAGTGGCATGGTCCCCCTGTCCCCTCCCAGTCCCTACTCACGGTAGGCACTCATCCTGCTGGGCTGGATTGTCACCACAATGGAGGTTTCCTTGGTGGTGGCCCCACTGGTCACCCGGCACACATACTCGCCTGAGTCAGCCGCTGTCACCTGCAGCAGCCGCAGCCGGGAGCCGGACACCTGCGGGGAGGGGACAGGGAGGTCACCGGGGCTACTTGAGCTTGCACAGTGTCTCTTAGGCTTGCATGAGCCACCTGGGTTTCCATGGGCCACAGGGGCTTGCATGGGGCCATTTGGGCTTGCATATGGCTGCTTGGGCTTGCCTGGGCTTGCATATGACCGCTTGGGCTTACATGGGCCACTGGGCTTGAATGGGGCCACCAGGGCTTGAATGGGCCACCTGGGCTTGCATGGGGCCACTTGGCTTGCATGCATTTTCATGGGTTACTTGGGCTTGCACAGGGTCAGCCAGGCTTGCATGGGGCCACCTGGGCTTGTATGGGGCCACCTGGGCTTGCGCGGGGCCATGCGTTAACACCAACCACCCTCTGGGGACATCCCCCTCCGCGTCCCCTACCTGGTGCTTGGCTGGGAGGGACCCCCCACGCTTGTACCAGGTGACGGTGGCCTGCGTGGGGCTGGCGATGACGCAGTTGAGGTCCAGGGTCTGGCCCTCGGCCACGGGTGATGACAAGGATGAGGACTCAATGCGCAGGGGGGTTGTGCTGCCTGGGGCTGGGGACCGAGACGGGTTAGAGACCATGGCCACCACTGCGTGTGACCCTCCAAGGGACACCAGGAGCCCAGGAAGCTGGGATGGGCATGCACATGGGTGGCTTCCCCAGGGACTGATTCATCCCAAACCCAGGGACATTGCAGGGCAGCGTCACCCCTCCACGGGTAACGTCCCCTGTCCCCTCTTGTCCCCACTCACTGTAGGTGCTGGCCCCGCTGGGCTGGATTGTCACCATGATGGAGGTTTCCTTGGTGGTGGGCCCGCTGGTCACCCGGCACACGTACTCGCCCGAGTCGGCTGCTGTCACCTGCAGCAACCGCAGCCGGGAGCCAGACACCTGCAGGGAGGGGACACGGGCCATTTGGGCTTCCAGGGGGCTGATGAGGCTTACATGGGGCCATTTGGGCTTGCATAGACTACCTGGGCTTGCATGGGCCAACAACTTGGGCTTGCTTATGGCCACCCAGGCTTGCACGGGCCACCTGGGCTTGCATGGGTTGTGTGGGCTTACATGGGGCCACCTGACCTTGCATGGGCCACCTGGGCTTGCATGGGGCAACAACTTGGGCCTGCACAGGGCCACCCGGGCTTGGATGGTGTTACCCAGACTTGCATGGGCCATCTGGGCTTGCACAGACCATCTGCCCTTGCATGGGCTATTCAGGCTTGCACGGGACCACCAGAGCTTGCATGGGCCACCTGGGCTTGCATGGGTTATGTGGGCTTGCATGGGCCACCTGACCTTGCATGGGGCCACCTGACCTTCCATGGGCCATCAGGGCTTGCGGGGGGCCATGGGTCAGTGCCAATCACCCCCTGGGGACATCCCCCCTGTGTCCCCTACCTGGTGCTTGGCCGGGAGGGACCCCCCACGCTTGTACCAGGTGACGGTGGCCTGCACAGGGCTGGCGATGATGCAGTTGAGGTCCAGGGTCTGGCCCTCAGCCACAGCGGAGGACGGGGACTCGATGCGCAGGGGGGTTGTGCTGCCCGGGGCTGGGGACCGAGACAAGGAGGTGACACCAGCGACCACGGCAGAGCCCCGCTGGCACAGGCACGCGGCTCAGTGCCGTGGCACATGGGGACCCCCCGCTGGCGCTGTCACTGTCACCCCCCGGTCCCCACTCACTGTAGGTGCTGGCCCCGCTGGGCTGGATTGTCACCATGACAGCAGTTTCTTTGGTGGTGGCCCCGCTGGTCACCCGGCACACGTACTCGCCCGAGTCAGCCGCTGTCACCTGCAGCAGCCGCAGCCGGGAGCCAGACACCTGCAGGGAGGGGACATGGGGGTCACTGGGGCCATTTGGGCTTCCAGGGGGCTGCCAGGGCTTACACGGGGCCATTTCAGTTTGTATGGGGTCACTGGGCTTGCACAGGACCACTCAATGTTGCACAAGTGCCCTCTGGGCTTGCATAGAGCCATTTGGGCTTGCACAGGGGCACCCAAGATTGCACAGGGCCACCCAGTCTTACATGGGGCCACCCAAGATTGCACGGGGCCACCCAGGCTTGCACAGGGCCATTTGGGCTTGCGCAGGGCCATGGGTCAACCCCAACCACCTCCTGGGGACATCCCCCTCTGGTGTCCCCTACCTGGTGCTTGGCCGGCAGGGCCCCCCCGCGCTTGTACCAGGTGACGGTGGCCTGTCCCTGCCCGGCTACCACACAGTTGAGTTCCAGACTCTGCCCCTCCGCCACGGTGGATGAGGATGCCTCGATCCTGACAGGGACACCTGAAGCCGGTGGCCCTGGAGGGGAAGACGAGCCATCACCACCCGTCTGGGACCAGCACGTCCCCCCCAGTGCCACCAAGCCCAGTCTCACCATAGGATGAGCCAGATCTGGGCACAACGGTGACGATGACAGATGCCTCCCGGACGGTGGTCCCCAAGCTCGCCCGGCACACGTACTCCCCTGAATCGGCCACCGTGATGTGCGGGACACGGAGCCGGGACCCTGAAACCTGGGGTTGGCGACATGCATCAGTGTCACATAACAGGGGACAGGGTAGGATTTGGGGTGCTGCTCGCGCTGCTGGCACTGCCCGCGCCCTACCTGGTGGCCAGCGGGCAGGGAGCCACCCCGCTTGTACCATGTCACGGTGGCGGGGCCGGATCCTGCCACCAGGCAGTCAAGGTCCAGGGTCTGTCCCTCGGCGACAGAAGGGGACGAGGACTCGATGCGGACGGGTGGTGCCGTCCCTGCAGGGAGGAAAAGGGGGGACATGAGTGGGTTGCGGGCCCCCCCCCAAACCATTCCCAAACTCCACTGGTGTCCCCCACCCGCCTCACCTGGCACTACCACCACCTCAATGGCGGCACGAGCCGTGCCGGCAGTGCTGGTGCCCACGCAGAGGTAGATGCCACCATCGGCCACCGTCATGGCGGGGATGACCAGCGTGGCGATGTCGGCGTGCTCAGTGCGAGACTGTGGCACAAAGGCAAGTGTGAGTGGTACCCACCGTGCACCCACACCCCCCCTGGGAGCACCCAAGGGTGCCAGCACCTCACTGACCTGTGGCGGCAGGGTGCCCCCCTGCTTCTCCCAGGTGATGGTGGCGGTGGGTGACCCCAAGACCCGGCAGTAGAGCCGTGCTGTGGAGCCCTCCTGCACCTCCGTCCGCTCCGGGCTCACCTGCACCCGGGGTGCACTGGCAGCTGGGGGAAGCTGGGGGTCAGGGTGGTGCCGTGGGGGTGGGGGCGATGGGGGTGACATGGGTGATGCAGATGAGGGTGATGGGGACAATGGGACGATGGGGATGATGGGGGTGACAGGGATGATGGGGACGATGGGGACAGTGGGGTTGACAGGGATGATGGGGACGATGGGACGATGGGGATGATGGGTGTGACAGGGATGATGGGGACAGTAGGGGTGATGGGGATGATGGGGGTGATAGGGATGATGGGGACAGTGGGGGTGATGGGCATGATGGGGGTGACAGGGATGATGGGGATGATGGGGGTGATGTAGACGACAGCAGTGATGGGGATGATGGGGGTGATGTAGACAACAGCAGTGATGGAGATGATGGGGGTGACAGGGATGATGGACATGATGGGATGATGGACATGATGGGATGATGGGGATGATGGGGATGGACAATGGGGGATGAAGGAGATGACAGAGACGAGGGGGGTGACAAGGAAGATGGGGGATGATGGGGACAGTGGGGGTGACAGGGATGATGGGTGTGACAGGGACGATGGGGATTATGGGATGCTGGGGAGGAGGGGGATGGACAATAGGAGATGACAGGGATGATCGTGACAGGGATGATGGCAGTGCTGGGGATGATGCGGATGATGGGGATGGTGGGGACAATGGGATGATGGAGATGGATGATGGGGGTGACAGGGGTGACGGGGATGATGGGGAGGGGTATGATGGGGATGGACAATGGGGACCATGGGGATGACAGGGATGACCGGGACAATAGGGACAATGGGGACGATGCTCACCTTGCACATGGAGGAAGGCCCGTGCTGTGTGCTGCCCGGCGCTGCTGCGCGCCCGGCACATGTAGTGCCCCTCATCGGTGGGCTCGACGGCACCGATCCGCAGCGTCCCACCCTGGACCACCGCCCGCGGCGGCAGCGTGCCTGCAGGCACACGGCCCAGTGTCACCCCTGGTCACCGTGTCCCCAAGCTTGGTGCCGGTGTTCCCCCCCACCAACCCCGGCAGGCACCTACCGAGCCACTCAAGGGTGGGTGGGGGGCTGCCGGTGACCACGCAGCGGAACTCTGCTGGCTGCCCTGGTGCCACGCTCAGCTGCGGCGGCTCCACGGCAGCGGTGGGGGCGGTGGCAGTGCCAGCTGCAGTGAGAGGCGGGGCGGGGGCTCAGGGCTCGCCAGGGCCCCCCCGCCCCGGCGCTGGCACCAAAGCGGTGGGGGCGGTGGGAAGCGGCAAGGGGGGCAGCGTGGCACAGCCGGCGGCGGGGTGCGTGGTGGAGCCCCAGCACGCAGCGGGTGGCATGGAGGGGAGCGCGTGGACCCCGCCGGATTTCCCCACGGTGACTTACCCGGTCGGTGTCCCTCCATGAACTCGACAGGTCCATAAAACATCTGAGTCTTCGAGGGGGCTGCAAGAGGGCGCGAGTCTCAGAGAGGGTGCCCATCACCCTGGCGCCTGGGCACCGCGCATGCCCCTTGCCACGGCCGTCACCCTGGCGCCTGAGCACTCACCCTGGACGTAGAGCGTGGCAGTGCCCTCGTCCATGTCCAGCATGTTGGAGCCGGTGCAGACGTAGACGCCAGCGTCCTCAGGCCGCACGCTGCGCAGGGTGAGGATGCCGTTGAAGTCCACGGCGCCGGCCGGCAGCGTGCCATGGTTCTGCCGCGTCCACACCAGGGTGTAGGCGGGCGACTGGCGAGGAGAGAAGGAGAGGACTGAGGCCACGGGGACAAACACGGGGTCTGCTGGGGATGGAGGGGACGGGGAGGGGGGCCGCACGCCCGTATGGGAGAGGTGGGCACCCAGGGGTGTTGGTGTGTCCCGTAGAGGCACGTGAGCACCCAAGGGTGCTTGGGGGCGGGGTGGTTGTCCGTATGGCTGGATGTGCTCCCCAGGGTGCCCAGGTGCCCGCTGCCGCACCCCCCCGCCCCTCACCTTGCTCTTGGCGGTGCAGACGAAGGTGACGTCGGCCCCAGGCTTCACCCGCTGCACCCGCTTC
This sequence comes from Gorsachius goisagi, assembly GCA_018403395.1. NCBI lineage: Eukaryota > Metazoa > Chordata > Aves > Pelecaniformes > Ardeidae > Gorsachius > Gorsachius goisagi. Next base: position 179,194 of record BOSO01002866.1, read on the forward strand.
TCCTCCACGGTGACAGTGATGGCTTTGCCGGGGGTCTCTGCGCCGAGACGGGAGAGCTGAGCCCCCACTCTGTCCCCGTGTGTGTGTCCCCCCAGCTCGGTGACAGCGACCTACCGGTGACGATGACCTCAGCGCGGCTGGCGTTGCTGTGCCGTAGGTTGCGGCAGGAGCAGATGTAGACTCCGGCTTCGGAGGGCTGGATGCTGGCGAAGTGCAGCTCCTCGCCTGGGGGAGGGGAGGGACACGCAGGTGATGCCCCACGTCCCCCCCAACTCCTTGGGGACACCCCGGTGTGTGTCCCCTGAGCCCCCCCCATACCTTGTCGCCGGCTCTGGGCGCCCTCAGGGAGGGGTCGCCCATCTTCTCGCGCCCAGTGGTAATAGAAGGGGGGCTCGCCACTGGCCTGGCACCGCAGGGTGACAGCGCTGCCCTGGGCCACTGCCGTGCGCGGCGGGTGGACACGGACGGCCAGCGGGAGCGGGGCACCCGCCGGGACACACGCCTGGCCCCGCACCGTGGGGTCGCCCACGTAGCCGGGCGCGCAGCTGCAGGGGACAAAAGGAGGGGGAGTGCGTATTGGGGGGAGGGGAATGGCGAGGGGAGGACGGCAGGGGGCAGAGTTGGGGGTGAGCCTGCAGGGTGGGTGTGTCAGGGCAGGTATATTGGGGTGGGTATGGTGGGGTGGGTATACTGGGGTGAGCATATTGGGGTACATATATTGGGGTGAGCCCATTGGGGTGGGTATTCTGGGGGGGGTGTATTGGGGTAAGCGTAGCAGAGCGGGTGTAGCTGAGTAAACATATTGGGGTGCATAAAGTGGGTGAGCACATTGGGGTGCGTATAGGCGTGGGTATATGGGGGTGAGCACATGGCATTGAGTCAGGGGGAGCACATTGAGGTGGGTGTATCCGGGTGCGTATAGTGGGGTGAGCATACTGGGGTGCATATATTGGGGTGAGCCCATCAGGGTGGGTATACTGGGGTGGGTATATCAGGGTGAGTGTAGCAGGGCGGGTATAGCTGAGTAAACGTATTGGGGTGCATATAGGGGGTGAGCACATTGGGGTGGGTATATGGAGGTGGGTATATGGGGTGAGCACGTCAGGGTAGGTATATTGGGGTGAGCCCATTGGCATGGGTATAAGGGTGAGCACATGGGTTTGGGAATATCAGGGTGAGCCCATCAGGGTGGGTGTACTGGGGTGAGCATATTGGGGTGCATATTTTGGGGTGAGCGCATTGGGGTGGGTATATGGGGGCAAGCACATAGCGTTGAGCCCAACAGGGTGGGTATACTGGGATGAGCATTTTGGGGTGGGTATACTGGAGTAACCACGTCAGGGTGGGTATATCGGGGTAAGCACAGGGGGTTGGGAATATCAGGGGGAGCCCATCAGGGTGAATATATCGGGGTGGGTTTTTGAGGGTGGGTATACTGGGGTGAGCCCATCAGGGTGGGTATACTGGAGTAACCACGTCAGGGTGGGTATATTGGGGTAAGCACAGGGGGTTGGGAATATCAGGGGGAGCCCATCAGGGTGAATATATCGGGGTGGGTTTTTGAGGGTGGGTATACTGGGGTGAGCCCATCAGGGTGGGTATACTGGGGTGAGCATATTGGGCTGAGCACATTGAGATGGGTGTATCGGGGTGAGTGTAGCAGGGCAGGTATAGCTGAGTAAACGTATTGGGGTGTGTATAGGGGGTGAGCCCATCAGGATGGTATATCGGGGTGGGTATACGGGGGTGGGTATTCTGGGGTGAGCACGTGGGGTTGGCAATATCAGGGTGAGCCCATCGGGCTGGGTATATCAGGGTGGGTATACTGGGGTGAGCATATTGGGGTGAACCCATTGGGGTGGGTATTCTGGGGTGGGTGTATCAAGGTGAGCGTAGCAGGGCAGGTGTAGCTGAGTAAACGTATTGGGGTGCATATAGGGGGTGAGCACATCAGGGTGAGTATATGGGTGTGGGTATATGGGTGTGGGTATATGGGGGTGAGCTCAGCAGGGTGCGTATATCAGGACACATATATGGGGGTGAGCATTTCGGGTTAAGCCCATCAGGGTGGGTACATGGGGGTGGGTGTACGAGGTTGGGTACATGGGGGTGGGTGTACGAGGGTGGGTACATGGGGGTGGGTGTACGAGGGTGGGTATATAGGGGTGGGTGTACGGGAGTGCTGGCCGTCCCCGCGTGCCTCACCGCTCGCAGTACTGCCCAGCGTAGCCCGGCTCACAGGCAGAGCAGCGGTACCCGCCGCCTCCCAAACTCTCACATGTCCTGGAGAACCTGCAGGGACAGGGCGAGGTGGGGGCATGTTCCTTCCCCAGCACCCCCTGCCCCCGTGCCGGCACTCACTGGTTTTCGGGGTATGGGAGGGGACAGGCACAGGGCTGGCAGTCTTCAGGGGTACCGGCGGTGGCATCCCCGTAGAAACCAGGGGCACATTGGTCACAGAAATCCCCCGCTGTGTTGTGCAAGCATCCCTTGGGGGGAAGATATGCAAATATTTGGGGGTGCACAGCAGGGATGAGACACACCCCCCCCCAAAAATCTGCTTAATGTAAAGACTCACAGAGCAGACGCCACTCTCGGGGTGGCAGCTCTCCGAATGCCCGTTGCACTCGCAGAGCTCGCAGTGCCCCAGGTACAGCCCCCCCCCGGTGCGGGTGTAACCGGGGGCACAATCCTGCCGGGGGGGAAGGAAAAGGGAGGGAGGTCAGTGTTGTGACCCACACCCCCCCAAATATCCCTGGGAAGGGGGGGCGATGCTGAGGGGTGATGCTGGGGGTGATGCCAGGGGGGTTGATGCCGGGGGGAGGGGGGCTATGATGCCGGGGGGGTGATGCCGGGGGTGACGCTGGGGGCGGTGACGCCGGGGCTCACCTGGCAGGACAGCCCATGGTACCCAGGGGGGCAGCGGCATTCCTCCACCTCAGGGGCCGGGGGGAGACCGGGCTGGGGGGGCACGGCCATATCCATGGCGACGTCAGCGATGCTGGATGCGGCGGTGCTGGTGGAGTAGGTGGCTCGGATGAGGATCTCATCCAGGTCGGCCAAGGCCATCAGGAGATGCTCCCGTGTTGCCGGTTGCCCATCAGGCCGCTGCCAGTATTGCTGCGGGTGGAGGGGGGTGTCACAGCGGGGACACTGTCTTGGCACATCGTAGGGATGGGGGACATGGGGGACAAAAGCCACCCGCCCCCTCCTACCTCCCGAAAAATGATCTCGAAGGCCTGGGGGGTGCGTGGGGGCAGGTCGGGCTGGTACGCCACCAGCGTGATGTCATTGCCCTGTGGACATGGGGGGGTCAGGGGGCTCCTGGGGCCACCCTGTCCCCCCCTGCCCCCCGCCAGGCACTCCCTTACCGTGATCTGGATGTCGGCGTCAGGCAGGGGGGCTCCCTGCCCCCCCGGGGTATAGGTCAGGGTGTAGTGGAGGCGGCCGCCGTAGGAGCCCACCTGCACGGGGAGACGGGGTGGGATGGGGTGGGAACAGCATGAGGAAGGGGACAGGGAAAGGAAAGAGGATGGGATGGGATAGGGATGGGGTGGGGAGGGGGAAGAGGATGGGGATGGGACAGGGATGGAGACAGGGATGGGGAATGCGGTGGGGAAAGTGAAAGGGAAGAGGAAGAGGATGGGATAGGGATAGGGAAGGGAGAAGGAAGGAGGTGGGGATGGGGATGAGGATGGGGAAAGTGGAAGGAAAGAGGAAGAAGAAGAGGAAGGGGAATGGGAATAGGACAGGAATGGGGAAGGGGCAGAGGATGGAGAAGGAAGACAGAAAAAAGGAAGACGGAAAAAAGGAAAAGGCAGGGGCGTCTGCGCCCACCTCCCCCTCCGACAGAGCCGTGAGGCGCCCAGGGGTGCCCCTGGGGAGTGGGCGCAGCCACCAGGCTGGGTGCTGCCACGGACAGTCCTGTCGCCTGGGGTGGGGGCACCCCCATTACCTTGTCCCCCTGGTACGGGGGGGGCAGCTGCCAGTAGTAGGAGTCGGGGGGTAGCTCCCCGAAACGGTCGTAGGTCAAGCGGGGCTGGGGGGTGCCTGGCTCCACCCTGAAGCTGGTGCCCACCCGGGTGCTGCGCTGCCGGTTCACCAGGGCGAATCCCTGGGGATTACCGGCGGCAAAGGGTGTCTGGACCTATGGGATAGGGGTAGGGGTGAGCAGGGTGAGGGAGGGATAGGGACACACAGGGACACCCCAGGAATGCAAGGGGACACTCACGGTGCCACGGGGGTAGGCGGTGCTGGTGCAGTGCTGGACAATGCCCATGCAGAAGCAGGGCAGGCAGCCGGCCGGCTCGCTGGCACTCAGGTGGAAATGGTGGGGACGGCAAGTGGCACAGTGGGGACCCTCTGCGTTGGCCTGGGGGGCAGGGGGCAAATGGCCACGAGGTGGGTGACATCGCCCTGCCACCCCCCTCCCAGGTCCTGGGGACGCACTGGGGTGGGGGACAGGGCTCACCTTGCAGCGGCACTGCCCGGCGGCATCGCAGCCCTCGCCGGTGCTGCCACGGGGGTCACACTGGCACTGCCCGCCGGGGACGCCCGGCTCTGCTGGTGGGGGGACATACATAGCGGGGCACAAATCCCCTCAGTGCCACTGCGGGGGCCACCATCTTGTCCCCTCCCCATGACACTCACCTCGGCATGGCTCTCCCCGTGGCGGGTCTCCCACATACCCAGGCAAGCACCTATGGCAGGGGGGAGGTTACCAAAAAATGCCAATGGGGGGGGTTGCACCCCAAAGCCCACACCCCCCACCCCCACTCGGGCTCCCCAGCACCTCTCACAGAGACGCCCGCCATGTCCTGGGGCGCAGGCACTGCAGGTGGGCTGCCCGTCTGTGTCCTCGAAGCAGCTCTTGGTCACTCTGCCGAGGGGACAAGGGGACAGGTGAGACCCTGCCGATATCCCCAGGGATGTGGGGGACCAGGGGGTGGCACCTACTGGCTGTCACCGTGGGGTCCGTGGCAGGGACAGGGCTGGCAGTCACCCTGGGTGCCCCGGGTGGCATCGCCATAGTAGCCAGGTTGGCACTTGTCACATTGGGCACCCTCCGTGTGGTCCCGGCAGCCCTGCGAAGGTGCGGGGGTGGGGTGGGTGATGGCACTGGTGGCACCGCCATGGGGATCCCTGAGGTGTCCCCTCACTGTCCCCAGCTCACCTGGCAGATGCCGGTCTCGGGGTGGCACTCGCCAGCGTGGCCATGGCACTGGCACGGCTCGCAGGTGCCCAGGTAGAGCCCAGCGGTGCTGCGGGTGTAGCCAGTGTCACAGTCCTATGGAAGGGATGGGGGGACAAGCAGGGTTGGCCACCACTCGGCGTCCCCCGTGCCGGGGTGAGGGGACACCGGGGGTCTCACCTGGCAGGAGGCACCGCGGTAACCAGCTGGGCAGGAGCAATCCTCCACCTCCAGCGCTGGCGGGCGGCCGGTGGCGTGTGGCACCGCCACATCCAGGCTGACATCAGCCAGTCTGCAGGGCAAGAGAAGACGTCCCTACCGCCCGGCCCACCCCATCCCCATGTCCCCAGCGTCCCCTCCCCTGTCCCCAGTACCTGCTCTCCTCTGGTTGATCTGAGTAGGATGCCCGGATCATGAAGAGGTCGACGTCGGCCAAAGCCATCAGGAGATGCTCACGGGTGGCATCGCGCCCATCCGCCCGGCGCCAGGCACGCTGCGGGCACAACTGGGGGGTGACCGCCGTGTCCGTAACCCCCTCCCAGGGTGGGGGGGACACCCGCTGGTCCTCACCTCACGGAAGGGCACAGTGATGGTGGTGGGGATGCCGGAGGCGGGGTTGGCATCGGAGAAGTGCTCCAGGAGGATGCCGTTGCCCTGCAGCAGGACATCAGGCCGGCGCAGCAAAGGTTGGGCGCCCGCTGGTGCCCGGTGGGTCACTGTGTACCGCAGCTCACCGCCGTACGATGTCACCTGCGGGGTGGGGTGCAGCGAGGCTCAGCCAGGCTTGGGGATGTCCACCGTGTCCCCCTGCCGGCCCTGGCACTGGCACCTTGTCCCCGGCGAAGGGCGCGGGCAGCACCCAGTAGTAGATGTCACGGGGCAGCGCCTGGAAGCCGGCAAAGAGCAGCTCCTGCGGGGAGGTGAAGCGGGCGCCATCGCCCACCGTCTGCGTGCCGGCTAGGTTGGCCAGGCTGAGTGGTGGCGTCTCCTCGGCAGTGAGGAGGACCTGGAAGGAGAGTGGGAAGGGGCTTGGTGGCGGGCATGGCACAGCACAGCGTAGGGCAACATGCCGCTACGTGGCATGGCAGAGAATGGCAAGGCATGGCACAGCATGTTACAGCATGGCACAACGTGGCACAGCATGACACAGCATGGCATGGCAAGGCATGGCATGACGTGGCACAGCGTGGCACAGCATGGCACAGCATGGCATGGCACGGCATGGCACGGCATAGGACAGCACGGCACAACATGGCACATCATGACACAGCATGGCATGGGACAGCACGGCACAACATGGCACAGCATGGCACAGCATGGCATGGCAAAACATGGCACATTGTGGCACAGCATGGCACAGCATGGCATGGCAAGGCATGGCACAACGTGGCACAGCATGACATGGGACAGGACAGCACAGCACAATGTGGCATGGCACAGCATGGCATGGCACTACATGGCACAGCACAACACAGCATGGCATGGTAAACCATGGCACCACATTGCATAGCGTGGCACAGCGTGGCACAGCATGGCATAGCATGGCATATAATGGCACGGCACAGCACAACATGGCACGGCACAACATGACGTGGCACGGCATGGCACTACATGGCACGACATGGCATGGCACTACATGGCATAGCCCTAGTTGGCACGACATGGCACTACATCGCATGACACGGCATACTCGATATGACATAGCATGGCACCAAATGGCCCCAAATGGACCAATATGGCCCGGACCAGACCGACGGGGGTACCTGGTGGCGGCTCCACGCGGAGCTGGCGCAGTGCCGTGAGACGCCCATGCAGAAGCACTGCAGGCAGCCCTCAGGGTTGGCGGCACTCAGGTGGAAGGTGCCGGAGGCGCAGGCATCGCACAGCCGCCCCCGCACATTGGGCTGCGGGGGGGCACAGAGTGGGTGGGAGGGTGGGTGGGAGGGTAGGGTACAGGGGGGGGGTGCTGGGGAGGGTGGATTGGGTGCCATGGGAGGGGGTTGGACTGGGTGCTGGGGGGGGTCAATTTGACGCCATGGGGGTCAGACTGGGTGCTGGGGTGGGGGGGATGGACTGGGTGCTGGGGAGGGTGGACTGGGTGCCATGGGGATCAGACTGGGTGCTGGGGGGGGTGGACTGGGTGCTGTGGGGATCAGACTGGGTGCTGGGGGGTGGACTGGGTGCCATGGGAGAGGGTTGGACTGGGTGGTGATGGGGGGGTGGATTGGGTGCCATGGGGGTCAGACTGGGTGCTGGGTTGGACTGGGTGCCATAGGGAGGGGTTGGCATGGGTGTTATGGGGGGGGTCAGACTTGGGTGCTGTGGGGGGGTAAGACAGGGTGCCCCAGGGACTGGACTGGGTGCTGGGGCCGGGGGGGGGAGAATAGGTGCTATGTGGGATAAGACTGGGTGCCCCCAGAATCAGACTGGGTGCCATGGGGGGGGTCACACTGGGTGCCTCGGGGATCAGACTGGGTGCTGTGGGGGAGCACCCAGCCCACTCTCCCCCCCTGGGCCTGTACCTTGCAGCGGCATGTGCCGCCAGCCTCATCCTTGCCCCCGCGGGCGTCACACTTGATAAGCTCCTGGCCTGTGGGCAGCGTGGGTGAGGGTGGTGTCACCCATGGGTGAAGGGGGTGGCAACCCCACAACCAGCACCCACCACTCACCGATTGGAGTGCACTTGCCGCCTGGCTGGATGGGGTCTCCCTCGTAGCCTGGGGCGCACCTATGGGGACGGGTGGTGATGGGTGGGGGGGCTTGGGTAGTGGGGGGGATGTAGGGACCCCCCCACCCACCTCTCGCAGCGGCGGCCGGCGTAACCGGGTGCGCAGGCGTCGCAGGTGGCTTGGCCGTCCGTGTCCAAAAAGCATGACTCTGAAAACCTATGGGCAATGGTGACGGTGACACCAGGGCGGTGACACCTGGGGCAGAGAGGGTGTCCCTGAGGTTGGCACCCACCTGCGAGCCGGCTCAGTGTAGGGACAGGGACAAGGGTGGCAGGCAGTGGCCGTCCCCTTGGTGGCATCACCGAAGAAGCCAGGTTTGCACTTCTCGCACTGGGGACCCTCCGTGTTGTGCTGGCAGTTCTGGGGGGGACGGACACATGGCGGGGGGGGTGGTGACACCACACCATGTCCCCATCCCCTTGTCCCCACGTCCCCACCCCAGCCCTTACCAGGCAGTGCCCAAAAACGGGGTCACAGGTGCTGGAGTGGCCATGGCAGCCACAACCAGAGCAGGTCCCCAGGTAGGGTCCCCTCATCACCCGCTCGAAGCGCGTGGCGCATCGCTGGCACGACAGCCCCGCGTAGCCCACAGGGCACCTGGGGACACAGCGGCGTGATGGTGGCATCGTGGCAGCGGAGGCACCGAGCCCGCCACCTCGCTACTGGTGGTCACCTGCACTCCTCAACATCCCCAGCAGGCCCCAGGCCGGTGTCACCGGGGCCAGTGACGTCCATGGCCACGTCGCTGAGCCCCACGCTGGCCATGCGCCCGTCGTAGACCGCCCGGATGAAGATGCCCTCCAACCCCTGCAGAACCAGCAGCAGCAGCTCCCGGCTCACTGGGGCACCCTCCTCATCCTCCCAGTGGTCCTGCCGGGATGGCGATATTGGTGTCACCCCAGGGTGATGCCAACACTGGCATTACCCACCCGCTACCACCCGCATCACCCGCCTGCCACCCCCATCGCTCACCCATCACCTCCACCTGGCTGCCACCCACCTCGGTGAAGGGCACGTGCCGCCGGTTGAGGACGTCAGGCCGGGTGGCTCCGGCGCGTGCCCGCAGCTGCCGCCCGTGGCCCCGCAGCACCAGGTCGGGGTGAGCGTTGGGCTCAGGGGGTCCCCGCCCCAGCCGGTACCGCACCCCGTAGCTCAGCGCTCCCCCGTAGGCATCCACCTGGCAGCATCAGCGGGCTGTCAGCGGCCGTGCCACCGCCATCCCCAGCCCTGTCCCTGCCCCGGGTGTCACCTTGTCCCCAAGGAAGGCATCTGGGAGTGCCCAGAAGGCATCGAGAGCCAGGAAGCGTCGGGACAGATCCAGGAGCTGGAATTCCTCAGCGCCCACGTCCACGTGGAGCTGGGTGGCCGAGAGCACCGGCGAGGACGGCGCAGCCGGCACCGTCACATTGACGCCTGCGAGGAGATGCTCAGCCCCTGGTGTGTCCCTTCCCCCCCCCAGCCTGTTCTTGGGCCCCACGTCTCACCCTTGAAGTTGTCGGGGCGGTCGAAGCGGAGGTGGAGACGGTGGCGGTGCCGAGTGGTGGCGCGGCAGGTGGTGGTGACGCCGAAGCAGAAGCAGGGCAGGCAGCGGGATGTCCCCGTCACCTGGAAGTGGCCCTCGGGGCATGGCCCTGTGGGAGACAGGCGGGTGACGGTGACGCCGCCGTGGTGGGGGGCAGTGAGATGGGGTGGGGAGGGGACACTCACCAGGGCGGGTGACGGTGAGGATGCTGTCAGGGATGCCAAAGACCATGCCCAGGGTGTTGATGGCCTCGCAGGTATAGGCGCCTTGGTCGGCTTCTTTCACGTCCCGGATGGTCAGCGTGCCCTGCCCGGCCTCGCTCACGATCGACACCCTGCGCGGCACACTTGGCACCCGGCGACTGGCATACCCGGCACACCCAGTGCCCAGTACACCCGGTGCCCAGTACACCCAGTGCCCAGCACACCTGGTACACCCGGCGCCCAGCACGCCCAGTACATGCCCTGCTTGTGCCCAGGCCCCGCCCCATGTTAAATCCCCGCCCCCTCATGCAAGCCCCTCCCCCTCAGGATGCCCCACCCCATGCAGCTCCCCAAGTGCAAAGGTGTTGGCCCCGCCCCCTTGCTGGGACCCCCGCCCACACCAGCAGGCCACACCCCCATACAAGCACCGCTCCAAGGGCAAGCCCCTCCCACCGCAGGCCTCTCCCCTTGTGCAAACCCCCCATAGCCCCTGGAACAAACCCCTCCCACCACCAGAGACCCCTCCCCCAGCACAAGCCCCTCCCACCACCAGAGACCCCTCCTCCAAAGGGCAAGTCCTCCCCCCGCCACAAGCCCCTCCCCCGAACAAGCCCCTCCCACCCTTGCAGGCCCCGCCCCAAAGCACAAGCCCCACCCACCACAGGACACCACCAAGGGCAAGCCCCTCCCCCAAGGATAAGCCCCTCCCCCTCCCCCCAAGCCCCTCCCGCAGACCCCTGACAGCTCCCATTGCCCCCTGGGCCCCCCCCTTATATCCCACCCCCAGGCCCCGCCCCCTCAGGCTGCGCCCCGTTAGGCCCCGCCCCCACCTGTGGCTGCTGGGGGTGTGGCCCCAGTTGAGGCGCCAGGTGATGATGGGGGTGGGGACGCCGGTGGCCACGCAGGTGAAGGTGACCGATTGCCCCGGCACCGCCCGCACCGACTCCCGCGGCAGCGTCACCACCTGCGGGGGCACTGCCCGCGCCCCCTCCGTCACCCCACCGCACCACCGGCACCCCGCGTCCCTGGCACCCCACCGCACCACCAGCATCGCACCCCGGCACACCGCACTCTGGCACCCCACCATATCACCGGCACCCCATCACCACCCCACTGTCACCAGCACCAGGACCCCAGCCCAGCTTGGGGACAGGGTCACTGGCACTGGGACCGCAGCGTGGCACCACTTGGGGACAGGGTGACCAGCACAGGGTCCCCAGCCTGGCTTGGGGACAGGGTCACCAGCACCGCACCACAGCACTGGGACCCCAGCATGGCATTGCCTGGGGAGAGGGTCACTGGCACAGGGTCCCCAGGATGGCACCACTTGGAGACAGAGTCACCAGCACAGGGTCCCCAACCCAGCCTGGGGACAGGGACACCAGCACCGCACTGTGGCACTGGGACCCCAGCATGGCACCACTTGGGGACGGGGTCACCAGTGCAGCACCCAGCACCCTGCCATGGCACAGGGTCTCCAGCATGGTACTGCTTGGGGACAGGGTGCCCATCGCAGCACCCTGCACCCTGCCACAGCACTGCGTCCCCAGTGTGGCATGGATTGGGCACAATGTCCCCAACCCAGGGTCCCCAGCCCAGTGCCATGGCACAGGGTCCCCAAGCCCAATGCCATGGCACGTGGTCCCCGGGTATAATGTCCCCAGGCCTGGTGCCGTGGCACAGAGTCCCTGGACACAATGTCCCCAAGTCTCGTGCCATGGCACAGTGTCCCCAGCTCAGTGCCATGGCACAGGGTTCCCAAGCCTGGTACCATGGCACGGGGTCCCCAGGTGTAATGTCCCCAAGCCTGGTGCCACGGCAGTGTCCCCAAAGCCCAGTGCCATGGCACAGTGTCCCCAGCCCAGTGCTATGGCATGGCATGGGGTCCCCAGGTGTAATGTCCCCAAGCCTGGTGCCACAGCAGTGTCCCCAAGCCCAGTGCTGTGGCACAGTGTCCCCAGCCCCAGTGTCCCCCACCTGGTGCCACAGCACCACACCCCCAGCACAGCATCCCCGGCGTGCAGCCACAGCACGGTGTCCCCAACCCAGCCCCGGGGGACCACATCCCTACGCCTGGCAGAGGTGTCCCCTCCCCTGGCCGTCATGTCCCCTTCCCGGTGTCACTCACCGCAGCCGACCTCATCGGAGCGGTCGGGACAGTCGGGCTCCCGGTCGCATTGGTAGCTGGCCCGGATGCAGGTCCCGCTCGCCACACACCGAAACTCCGCTGGCCCGCACGCTGCCCCGGGTGCCTTGGTGGCTGCAGTGGTGATGGTGACAGGTGTCAGGCGGGACCGTGTCACCGCCCGTGTCCCCAGCCCAGCCATACTCACGGCAATCGGCCTCATCGGAGCCGTCCCCGCAATCGTTCTCGCCGTCGCATCGCCAAAGCTTGAGGGCGCAGTGCCCGTTGCGGCACTTGAATTCGTTGGGTTCGCAGGGCGAGGGGGTGCCTGAGTGATGCCAGCGGGGGGGGTTGGGAGTGTCAGCACCCATAGGGTGCCCCACCCCCCACCCCCCAACCCTCGCCGTGTCACCGCAAACTCACCGCAAGCGTCCTCGTCACTGCCGTCGGCACAGTCGCGCTCGCCGTCGCAGAGGTAATCACGGGGGATGCAGCGCCCGTCGGTGCAGGCAGCTTCGCCCGCAGGGCACCCCCCGGCCGGGGGTTTGGGGGGGCGCGGGGTGATCGGGCGGCGCGGCGGGGGGGTGGCAGCGGCGGTGACGGTGCTCACCGGGCGGGTGGTGGAGGGGCGGGCGGTAGTGGCGGGCGTTTGCGTGGGGGGGTCTGCAGGGGTGGGGGAGTTACAGGGGGGAATGGGGGTGCCGGGGGGGGGAATGGGGGTGCAGTGTGGGGGGGGAGGGCTACAGGGGGAAATGGGGGTGTGGGGGAGTGGGGGGCTATAGGGGGAAATGGGGGGCTGTAGGGGGTTATGGGGGGAAATGGGGGTGCAGGGGGGCTTATGGGGGTTGTAGGGGGGAAATGGGGGTGCAGGGGGGTTATGGGAGGCTATAGGGGGGAAATGGGGGTGCAGGGGTGTGGGGGGGCTATAGGGCGAAATAGGGGTACAGGGGGGTATGGGGGCTATAGGGGGAATTGGGGGTGTCAGGGGTTATGGGGGCTATGGGGGTGCAGTGGCGGGGTTGGGGGGTTATGGGGGTGCAGGGGGGGGTTGTGGGGGTATGGGGAATATGGGGGTGCAGTGGGGGGGTTGTGGAGGGTATGGACGATGTGGGGGTTTAGTGGGAGGGCTGGGGTGGGGCCCTCACCACAGCCGTCCTCGTCGGAGCCATCATGGCAATCGGGCCGGCGGTCACAACGGTATTCACTGGCAATACATTCGCCGCTGCCGCAGGTGAACTCCAGGGGGGTGCAGGCGCGTGGGTGGGGGGTCACTGGTGGGGGCGGGGGGCACAATCAGGGTGATGCCCTCCCCACCCCTACCCCCAAATCCACCCCTCAGAAATTTTGGGGCATGGGGGTGAGACGGACCGGTTGGTGGGACCAGGTGATGGGATGGGCTATGGGTCAGTATGGGGCAGTCTGAGCCTCCCCACCCCATAGACACCCCCCCAACCCCCCCCTCAGCGCTCACCGGCCCCCAGGCGCCGGAACTGGAAGCCATGGGGGGAGGTGAGGTAGGAGGCGACGGAGCCGGCGGCCACCAGGTCCCGCAGGACCCCCCCCAGCTGTGCCTCGTCCCCGTTCCCCTCCGAGCCCACGTCCAGCTCCACAAAGATGTCGCCTTCCACTTCTCTGTGGGCGGGGGGGGGGGAAAGGGGGGGTCAGCACCCCAAAATCTCCGCACTGCACCCCCCAAACCTCCCCTGCACCCCCAAACCTTCCCATCCTCTCAAGCCCTTCTGTCCCCCAAACCTCGCCATCCCCACACCCCCCCACACCCCCAAAACCTCCCCATCACCCCTAAACCCCCCCCACTGACCCAAACCTCCCAGTCTCCCCCAAATCTCCCCTGCACCCCCCAAACCTCCTCACTCCCACCCCCTCCAACCCCCTTCTGCAGCCCCAAACCTCCCCATCACCCCCACCTCCCCACAGCCCCCCCAAATCTGCCCCACAGCCCCCCCAAACCTCCCCATCCCCCCAATCCTCCCCATCCGTACAATTCCCCCTGCACCCCCCAAACCTCCCCATCCCCCCTTGCCCCTCCACCCACCCCCCCCACACCCCAATACCCCCCGAGTCCCCCCAAACCCCCCCAGCTCACTTGATGAAGACCACGCTGACGACCTGCTCCCCAGGCACCTTATAATACTCCGACTCCAACTAGGGGGGGACAGGGCAGAAAATGGGGGGGTCAGGGTGCTCCCTTGGCTGCCCCCCCTCAGCACCCCCCTATGCCCCCCCCCCTCACCGTATCCACCACCGCCTCAGAAATCTCCCGGAATTCCTCGGATTCGGGATCCTCCAGCTGCTGGCTGTAGTCAATGCTGCGGGTGAAGTTCACCAGTGCCCGGAAATAAACTGGGGGGGGTCAAAAATGGGGGGAGGGGGGTCAAAAATGGGGGGGTGGCACCTGGACCCCCCAAAAGTACCCCCTGTGACCCCCCCACCCAGCTGTGCCCCCCCAATCCAGCTGTACCCCCCTAATCCAGCTGTGCCCCCCCTATCCAGCTGTGTCCCCCCAATACTTGGGGGTACCCCCGCCCAACATATGGCACTAAGGGGGTGCAGAAAAGAGGGGGTCCCCCAAAATGTGTCACTTACTCAGCGGGGGGTCGTCCTCGGGCTCGGCCACCACCATGCCCGCCGGTGCGGGGGGGGGCCTGGGCGCTGCCCGCCGAGGAGGAGGAGGAGGAAGAAGAGGAGGAAGAAGAGGAAGAGGAGGATGGAGAGGAGACAGAGCTTGAGATCGGTGACGCGCGGGTGCCACTGAGGGGACAAGTGCCACCCCACGGCGTCCCCTTACCAGTGGGTGCCAGCCCAACGCCGGGTACGTGGGTAGCGCTCTCCGGCAGCCAAGAGACGCCGCTGCCGCCCTCCCCACTGCCATCTGCAATGGGGACAGCACGGGTGGCACCCACACGTGGTGGCACCCACCCACAGTGACACCCACCCATGGTGACACCCATCCCTGGCACCCAGTGCCACCTCACCACCAGATGCCACCATGTCCCGGTGCCATCTGCAATGGGGACAGTGCGAGTGGCACCCAGGGTGGCACTCACCCATGGTGGCGTCCACTCCTGGTGACCCCCATCCACGGTGACACCCATCCCTGGTGGCACCCACCTACCCCAGGCACCCAGTGCCACCTCACCACCAGGTCCCACCACGTCCTGGTACCATTTGCAATGGGGACAGCGTGGGTGGCACCCACACGTGGTGGCACCCACACGTGGTGGCACCCACTACTGATGACACCTACCCACCCCTGGCACCCAGTGCCACCTCACCACCAGATGTCACCATGTCCCAGTGTCATCTGCAATGGGGACAGTGTGGGTGGCTCCCAGGGTAGCACTCACCCATGGTGGCACCCCCTCGTGGTGACACCCACCCATGCTGACACCCACCCACCCGGTGCCACCTTACCACCGGACGCCACCAGGTCCTCATCATCGGAGAGGTGCGCGTAGTATCGGCGTCCCCGCGTCCCCCCGACGTGGTCAGCCACTGTGTCCTCGGGGAAGTTGGTCTCGGCCAAGCCCTGGGTGCCTTGGGTGACCTGGGGGACACCATCACCCCCCCGCTGGGTGCCAGGCCACGTCACTGGCACCGGGGGGGGGGGACACATGCGAGTGGGTGCTGGCAGGGCCGAGGCTGCATAGCTGCGCGGTGGAGTCACGGCCGGCGCGGCGCGGGGGGGGGGGGAATGACCTCATCACCCACCCACCGCATTCCTGCGCCGCCACGGCACTGCCACGGCACCACCACGGCAGCGGGCACACGCGTGTGCCGGCACATGGTGGGGGGACGCGTGTGCGGGGGGAGCACGGGCTGCGCACACGCGGCTGCACCGTGTGCCCCGGCACAGGGACGTGTGTGCATGCCAACACGTGGCTGCGCACATGCGTTTGCACCGCGATGTGCATGCACCAGCACGGGGACGCGTGTGCACAGCAGCATGGGGCTGTGCGTGTGCGTTTGCACAGCTCTGCGTTTGCACTGACGCGGGGATGTGCGTGCACAGGGGCGTGGGGCTGTGCACACGCATTCGCACCACTCCGTGCATGCACCGACATGGAGCCACGTGTGCACATGAATGCAGTGGCGCACAGGCGTGTGCACCACTGCCTGCGTGCACCAACACAGGGGTGCACGTGCACACCGACCTGCAGCGGCGGACACGTAGCCGCCCCACTACACGCGTCCTCCACCATGGGGGCTGCGTGCATGCACCAACACATGACTACGCACACGCGTTTGCACCGCCGCATGCGTGCGTGCAGGCCAATTGTGCAGCTTGCACGTGCATTTGCACCACCACGTGTGCACACCAACACGGTGACGGCACTGGACCATGCACATGCATCCGCCCCAGCACACGCACACGTGTGTGCACCGCCCGGTGGGTGCCCCCCTGGGTGCCCCCAGCACCCACTGCAGTGCCAGCGGCCCCGGCGACGCCGCGGCCAGGAATCCGTCGGGGCAGCAATTTGCTGTGCAAACAAGCGCTGGGGGATTAAGCGGGTGCTGTGGGGAGGGATGACAAGAGGGGGACAAAGGTGGGGACAAGGGGGGGGACTCAGCTGCTCGCCTGCATGGGGGGGGGGGCCCAGCACCCCAAGGGTCTGGGTGGGGGTACCCAGTGGGTGCCAGCCTGGCCCCGGCTGCTTGGGAGGGGGAGGTGGGGTGGGGGGTGCAGAGGAGGGAAATTGAGGCACGGGGGAGCTCATGCATGTGCTGAGCGTGGGGGTGCTCTGCTGTAGTCCCCACCCATGCACTGAGCTTGTGGGTACTCTGCCATTGCTACCCCACACATGCACCGAGTGGGCGGGTGCTCTGCGCCTGCCCCCCCCCCATGCGCTGAGCATGTGGGTGCTCTGCTGCTGCCCTCCATGCATGCACTGAGTGTGGGGGTGCTATGCCATTGCTGCCCACCCGTGCACTGAGTGTGTGGGTGCTCTGCTGCTGCCCCTCCACCTATGCACCGAGCGTAGGGGTGCTCTGCTGCTGCCCCCCCAGACATGCACTGAGATTGTGGGTGCTCTGCCATTGCTACCCCACACATGCACCAAGCGGGCGGGTGCTCTGCTGCTGCTCCCCACACATGCACTGAGTGCGTACGTGCTCTGCCATCACCCCCTCCTGGCATGCACCAAGCATGCAGGTTCTGTGCCCCCGCTCCCCACACATGCAGCGAGCTGGCGGGTGCTCAGGCCTGGCAGGCAGCGGGCCCCATCCTGGGCAGGCGGAAGGGCAGCTGCCTGTCCCAGCACCGGCGGTGGCCGGGAGGGGACAATCACCCCTCTCCTGTTACCGGAAGCCTCCCCGCGCTGTGGCCCCGCACCCGGACGCCTGGGTTCCCCCCGCGCCGCCGGGGCACCGCGCCCAGCCGGACGCCGCCGCCGCCGCTCACATTTTCCACTCACTGGCCCAAATCCTGCCCCGCACCCTGGGGAAAAGGGGGGGGGACCCGAGGAAGAGGAGGGTGAGGAAGAACCACCCTGTGACACGTGTGGCTTCGCTCGACAAACATTGGGGGGGACCTCAAACCTCCCCCCCCACCTGGATGCACCCCCTTGTCAAAATCTGGATGGGCTCCCCCCCAAAATCTGGATGTGCCCCCTACAAAATCTGGACATGCCCCCCCAAATCTGGATGTAGCCCCCCCTTACTTCATCCGGGCAAGGAAGAGGAGGTGACGCACGGCAGGAATAATACCCGGGGGGGTTATTAATAGCAGCCCCCCCCAGGCTTATTGTTCCCCCAAGGTCGCAGCTAAAAGGTGGTTCCCCCCCCTTTAAAACCTTCCCCCCCCCCAGGGTTCCGAGGGGACTGAGGGGACCCTACTGCAGTGCTGAGCCGACTTAGGGGGGAGGCACCCCCGGTTTGGGGGGCACTGCCGGTGCAGCTGGTGGGATGCTGGTCCCAGGAGGGGGACAAGCAGCTGCCTAACCCCCCCCCCCCAGCTGCCCGCCCCCGGAGATTTGGGGGTGAAAACAGCTGCAGGGTCAGAGTCACTCCCGGGGGGGGGCAAAGGGGGGGGCCCCAAATATGCTTGTGCCCCCCCCCCCCACTGCATTCCTCCCCGCTGAGCGTTGCCGGATTTATCCCCAAAAAGCCGGGTTTTGGAGGCGGGGGGGTGGGGGGGAGGGAACGCCCCGGGGGCGCCAAGGGGACCCAGGCGCCCTGGCGGGGACCCAGGGCCCGGGCTGGGCTCCTGCTCTTCCTCCTCCTCCTCCTCCTCCGGGCCAGGCCATCTTTGGCGATGGGAAAGAGCTGGAGCGCACCGGGAGCGCGCAGGGCCACGTGCGCTGGGGGCACTGGGGGGCCCTGGGAGGTCCCCAAAGGTCCCCGAGGGTCCCCCACGGGAGACACGAGGCGTGGGGGGGGCAAGCAAAGCAGGCGCAAGCATACACAAGTGTGCAAGAGCGCGTGTGCAAAAGCCAATGTGCAAGAGTGTGCGTGCAAGAGCCAGTGCGCAAGCAGGGGGGTGCCCACAGCGCCCTGGGTGGGTGCGTGTGTGTGCACACGCGTGTGCGTGGGCTCCCCCCCAAAACTCCTTCTCCCCCCCTCCTTTCCCCTGAGGCCTGACGATCTTATCACACATTCCTGCTGCGCCCTCGCCCCCCCCATTAACCCTTCACAGCCCTCGGGGGGCGGGAGGGCACCCCATCACCCCCCATGCCAGACCTTCCCTTCGTGGAGTGGGTGCACCCCTCTGCTTTTTCTCTGGGGGGGGCACATTCCTCAGCATACCGAGGGCAGGGGGGCTATTGGGGTGCCACCCCAGGCGGGTGTCCCCAAATCCCCTCCCTGTCCCATAGCAGGATGGGGGCTGGCGGGGTTGTGTGCAATGTGGGGACACCCCCCCTCTCCCCACCAGCCCCCCCCGGACGTGGGTGGGAGCCCCATGGAGGCGGGGGGGGGGCCCTGCCAGCATGGCCCCGAGCACAAGGCCCCCTCTGTTCTCAGCCCCGGGCGCCCGCCCAGCCCCAAACCGCCCCCCCCTGCCCCCCCGGCACGGGGGGACAGCCGCCCCCACCATCAGACCCCCCTTGACCCTGCTTGGGGACCCCCCCTCAAATAGGGGGTGCCCAGGCCCATGGAGAACCCCCTCCCCTGCACCCCCTGGGGGGGCACCCAGAGGTGTCACCACTCCCCCCCACCATCCCCCCTGCACCCCAGCTGGGTGTGGCACACACACACACCCCGGGCACCCCCAGACACAGCCCCCCCCCAGGGGGGTATTTTGGGAGAGTTATTTTTAGGGTGGCCGGCGCCACCCGTCACCCTTTAAATTTAGCCGGGGCGGGAGAGGGGGATGGGGGTGTGGGGGGGGCAGCACCCCAAAAGCAGGGTGTGCCCCTGTACATGTGCCCCACCCAGAGCAAGGGGGGCAGTGGGATCCCGGGGGGCGCAGAGCTCAACCCTTGGGGTGAGGGGCCCAGGGTTGGCTTTGGGGGATGGTGGGGACCCACCCCACCCCACCCCAGGGCCTGGGGGACCCCAATTCCCTGAGGGGATGAGGTGGGGGGATCCCATGCGGCCCTGGGGGACCCTGAGTCCTGTAGGGGAGGGGGACACCAGGCACCCCATGTTCACAGGGGACCCCAATTCCCTGAGGGGATGGGGCAGGGGGACCCCACATGCCCGTGGCACCTGGGGGACCCTAAATCCCTTAGGGGACAAGACATGGGGACCCCGTGTGCCCCGGCTTCCAGGGAGGGACCCCAATTCCCAGATGGGACAGGGGGTGGGGGTGGGGACCCCGCGTCTCCTTGGTGCCCAAGGGAACCCCAGTTCCCAGATGGAGCAGGGCAGGATGCTGGGGGTCCCTGCATCCCCCCAGCACACAGGAGGGACCCCAATTCCCTTAAGGACCAGAGCAGGGTGATGGGGACCCCCACATCCACCCAGTATGGGGGGGACCCCAATCCCTTAGGGGATGCTGACCCTGCATCTCCCTGGTGCCCTGGGGTACCCCAATTCCTTCGGGGACCAGAGCATGGTGCCAGGCACCCCTCAGCCCCCTGTGGCTCGGGGGGCGGGGTGGGACAGGACACCCCAATTCCCTTCAGGGACATCGCAACCCCCCCTTCAACTCCTTTAGGGGACCCCAACTCTGCAGCGGGACCCCAATTCCTTCAAGGGACCCCCAGCTCTGGAGTGGGGGGGATCCCAACTCCATGGAGGGACCCCAACTCTTTTCAGGGACCCCAACTCCTTTAGAGGACCCCAACTCCAGGATGGGGGGGTTTCCAACTCTTTCAAGGGACCCCAACTCCTTCGGGGGACCCCAACTCCCTTAGAGGACCCCAACTCCGAGGGAAGGGGAAATCCCAGCTCCGCGGAAGGACCCCAACTCTTTCAAGGGATCTCCAACTCCTTCAAGGGACCCCAACTCCCGGGGGGGAATCCCAGCTCCGCGGGGGGACGCCAACTCTTTCGGGGGACCTCAACTCTTTCGGGGGATCCCAACTCCCTTAGAGGACCCCAACTCCCGGGGAGGGATCCCAGCTCCGCGGAGGGACCCCGACTCCTTGGGGGCCCCCAGTCCTTCTCAGGGAACCCCAGCTCCTCTCGGCCCCCCCCCCCGCCCCCCGGGGACCCCACTTCCCGCGGGGCCGGGGCCCACCCGCACTCACTCCGAGGGCTCCGAGCAGCAGGAGGGCGCCCAGCCCCGCCGGGACCCGCGGCCCCATCGCCCCGCTCCGGCCCCGCCGCTCGCCCCGCGCCGCTCCCGGCCGCTCCGCTCCGCGCCGCCCGCCCCGCCCCGCCCCCACCGCCCCACCCGCGCGGGGCGGGGCCGCCCGGGAGCGCGCCCACGAGGGGGGGGACAGGGACGGGCACGAGCACAGCGGGGGGCGCGAGGGGGGCAGCTCTGGGAGGTTGCATGGGACACGGGGGGGGCGGACGGGGACACCGGGTGGGAGCGCCGTGAGTGCCCACGGGGTCACGGGGGGGCGGACGGGACACACTGGGGGGTGCATGGGGACACCCCCGTGAACTTCCACGGGGACACGGGGGTGAGTGAGGACACCGGGGGGCGCCCCTGTGAACTTGCAGAGGAACATGGGGGTGCGTGAAATCGCCGTGGGGCACCTCCGTGGTCGTCCACGGGAACACGGGGGGGGGGGGCGTGGGGATACCGGGGGATGCATGGGGGACCCCCCCTGTGGACTTTCACGGGGACACGGGGGGACATGGAAACTGTGCAGCAGCTCCGTGAGCTTCCAACGGGACACGGGGGGCGTGGAGACATCAGGGGGGGCACCTCTGTGCATGTGCATGGGGCCACGGGGGAGCGTGGAATCGCCGTAGGGCACCTCCGTGAAGTTCCACGCGGACACGTGGGTGCGTGGGGATACCGGGCGACACCTCTGTGAACTTGCAGAGGAACAGGGGGGGGTGTGGAATAGCCATGGGGCACCTTTGTCAACTTGCACGGGGACCCGGCGGTGCGTGGAGACAGCAGGGGGCACTTACGTGAACTTCCAAAGGGACACGAGGGGGCGTGAGGACACCGGGGGGAGTGCATGGGGGAGGACACGAGGGAGCGTGGGAGGCGTGGGGCACCCCTGTGCCACAGACCCGGGGACACCCCTGCCCGTGGGGACGCAGCTGTGGGAGGAGCCCAATGGAGACGCAGGGGTGACACAAGTGTGGGACACAGGGTGCCCCTGTGGAACCCTGCAGCCCCCAGGCACGTGGGGCAGTATGGGGGCTAGAGGGGCACGGGGGGGCTATGGGGGTACGGGGGGGACTATGGGGGCTATGGGGGCACCAGGGGCAGGGGGATATGGGGGCTAGAGGGGACACAGAAGGCTACATGGGGCTATGAGGGTACCAGGAGTGTGGGGCAGGATGGGGGCTATAGGGGCATGGGGGTGTTATAGGGGCTATGGGGGTGCCAGAGGTGTGAGGCAGAATGGGGGCTATGTGGGACACAAGGAGCATGGCAGATATAGGGGCTACAGCGGGCGTGGGGGGTATAGGGGCTATGGGGGTAGCAGGACATGAGGGTGGGGGGGGCAGAGGGGCTATGGGGGGGCACCAGGTGCCTGAAGGGCATAGGGCTATAAGGACCACACTGGCTATGGGGGACACAGGGGCTCTGTGGGGCACAGGGTCTCTGGGGTCCATGGGGGGGGGGTGTACACATGGGGACCATAGGGGCCAGAGAAGGGCACGAGGGGCATAGGGCAGTGTGGGGGACATGGCGGGGGGGCGATATAGGGGCTATGGGAGGCACCAGGGGCATGGGGCAGTATGGGGTCTATGGGCACAGAGCGGGTTATAGGGGCTTTGGGGGGCACCAGGGGCAGGGGGATATGGGGTCTATAGGAGTACAGGGGTCTACAGGGTCCCTGCTGGGTGTGGATGCCTGGGTGCCAGATGCCACCTCCCCCCAAGGCCAAGGTTAATGGTTAACACCCCCCCTGTACTGCCCCCGGACCCAGGTGGGTGCCAGGTGCCCGTTCCCAGGGATGCCCTTGGGTGTCCCCGATACTGGGGGAGATTTAAGGCTGGCAGCTGCCTCTGGGTGCCCTGACTGAGCCGGGCCCATGATGCTGAGCCTCCTCCTGCTGCTGGTGGCCGGCGGTAAGGACGCCCCGAGCCCCCAGCCATGTCCCCACCCGAGGGTGGGGTGCTGGGTGCTGGGTGGGTGATGGGTGCCCTGTCCTGCAGGCAGCCGGGCCGCGGTGCTGCCAGACTCCCGGGTGGTCAACGGGGAGGATGCTTCACCCTATAGCTGGCCCTGGCAGGTGAGCAGGCAGGGGGGTGGGATTTGGGGGGGGGGGGGCACCCATGGGTGCTGTGGCACCCACCAGTGTCCCCGCAGATCTCGCTGCAGTACGAGCGGGATGGCACCTTCCGCCACACCTGCGGGGGGACCCTCATCGCACCCAACTGGGTGATGACGGCCGCACACTGCATCTTGTGAGGGACCCCCCGAGACCCACGGCAGGCACTGGGTGGGGGGCAGGAGTGGGGCAGGGATTGTAGGGGGGCCGGAAGGCTGCAGGAATGGGTGCAGGAAGGGTGCAGGGGGGTTCAGAGGGGTTTCAGGGTGCAGGGAGGGTGCAGGAGGGGTGCAGGGTGCGTAGAGGTTGTGCAGGGATGGGTGCCGTGAGGGGATGGGGGGTGCAGAGGGGTGTAGGGTGTGGGATAGGGTGCAAGGGTGGGTGCATGGAGAGGATGGTGCATGGAGGTTGTGCTGGGTGCAGGGCTGATGTACAGTGCAGTATGGGTGCAGGGAGGGGATGCTGGGTGTAGGGAGGGGTGCAGGGTGCATGGAGAGAGTGCAGGGTGGGGGTTCTGGGTGCAGGGAGGGTGTGCAGGGTGTATGGAGGGGGTGGAGAGAAGGGTACAGGGTGCAGGGAGGGGGAGTGTGGAGAGCGTGCAGGGCTCAGGGAAGGGTGCAGGAGGGGTGCAGGGCTCAGGGAGGGGTGCAGAAGGGCTGCAGCGTCCCCTGATGTCCTCACCCCGTGCAGCTCCACGCGCACCTACGAAGTGGTGCTGGGTGAGTACGACTTGGGTGCCAGGGAGGGCCCGGAGCAGCGCATCCCCGTGGCCTCCGCCAACATCTTCGTCCACCCCAAATGGCAAAGCTCCTGCGTGGCCTGCGGGTGAGCAGGGTCCCGGGGTTGGGAGAGGTTGGGGACAGTGTCCCCCCCCAGCACCCCCCGTGACACCTCTCCCCGTGCGGCAGCAATGACATCGCCCTGATGAAGCTGCAGCGCCCGGCCGTGCTCAACACCCAGGTGCAGGTGGGGCGGCTGCCGCCCGCGGGCACTGTCCTGCCCGATGGGTACCCCTGCTTCCTGAGCGGCTGGGGACGGCTGGCCAGTGCGTGGGGCCAGGGTGGGGGGCCGGGGGGAGGGAGGAGGGATGGGGGGATGGAGGAATGGGGGGATGGAGGGACGGTGGGATGGAGGGATGGTGGGACAGAGGGATGGAGGGATGGAGGGACAGAGGGATGGAGGGATGGAGGGACGAAGGGAGGGAGGGACAGAGGGATGGAGGGACGGAGGGATGGAGGGACGGAGGGATGGAGGGACGGAGGGAGGGAGGGACGGAGGGATGGAGGGACGAAGGGAGGGAGGGACGGAGGGACGGAGGGACGGAGGGACGGAAGGACAGAGGGATGGGGGAATGGAGGGATGGAAGGACGGAAGGACAGAGGGATGGAGGGGGGCATGGAAGGATAGAAGGACAGAGGGATGCAGGGCTGGAGGGGAGGCCGGATCCATGGCTGGCCATGGGCTGGACAGACACGGAGTGAACAGGCACATGGCTGGTTGAGTGAGGGAGGGATGGATGGATGGACAGACAGATGGATGGCTATGGGCATGGCAGGCCGGCCAGCGGGCGTGGCACCGCCCCAGCCCCCTTAACGCCCGGTTGGCAGCGGGGGGGCCGTTGCCGGAGCGGCTGCAGCAGGCGCTGCTACCCGTGGTGGCCTACGAGCGCTGCAGCCAGCCCGACTGGTGGGGCACCCTTGCCATCCGCCCCACCATGATCTGTGCCGGCGGTGCCGAGAAGGCCGGCTGCAATGTGAGTGCCACGCCGGGATGGGGCGGCAGGGAGGGAGACACACAGGGACCCCCTGGCGCTGACCCCCCCTTCCCCATCCTGTACCCCAGGGCGACTCGGGGGGTCCCCTGAACTGCCAGGCAGCCGATGGGCGCTGGGAGGTGCACGGCATTGCCAGCTTCGTCTCGGGGCTGGGCTGCAACGCGCCCAAGAAGCCGACAGTCTTCACCCGCGTCTCCGCCTTCGAGGACTGGATTGCCAAGGTGGGGGACGGGGTGCTGGGGTGCTGGGCAAATGGGATGCCATGATGTCAGGGGGATGGGGTGCTGGGGCACCCAGGGTACCAGGGTGCTGGGATACCATGATGCCAGGGCACCAGAGTGCCAGGGTGATGGGGCACTGGGATACCTGGGTGCCATAGTGCTGGGGTGCGGGGGTGCCAGGGCACCAGGGTGCCAGGACTCTGGGGTGCCAGAGTGCCAGGGTGCCATGGGGCTAGGGTGCCAAAGGACTGGAGTGCTGGGCTGCCAGGGTGTTGGGGAGATGGGGAAATGGTATGCCACAGTGTCAGGGTGCCAGGGTGCTGGGGCACCAGGGTACCAGTGGACTAGGGTGTCAGGGTGTTGGGTGCCAAGGTGCTGGGGTGCCATGGTGATGGGGTACCAGGGTGCCAGGGTGATGGGGTACCAGGGTGCCAGGGTGATGGGGTGCAGAGGTGCTAGGGCACCAGGGTGCCAGGGGACTAGGGTGCCGGGGTGCCATGGTGCCAGGACACTGGGGTGCCAGGGTGCTGGTGTTCCAGGGTGCTGGTGTGCCAAGGTACCAGGGTGCCAAGGGGCCAGGCTGCTGGGTGCTGCAGTGCCAGGGTGTCGAAGAGCCATGGTGCTGGGGCACTGAGTGTACCAGGGTGCTCGGGGTGCCACGGTGCCAGGATGCTGGGGTGCTGGGTGCTGGAGTGCCAGGGTGCTGGGGTTCTGGGTGCTGGGGTGCCAGGGTGCCAGGATGCCACACTGCCCTCCTGAGCAGCTTCTCCATTCCAGATCATGAGCCAGAACTGAGCACGGCGATGACAGCA
Source organism: Gorsachius goisagi (assembly GCA_018403395.1). Classification (NCBI taxonomy): domain Eukaryota; kingdom Metazoa; phylum Chordata; class Aves; order Pelecaniformes; family Ardeidae; genus Gorsachius; species Gorsachius goisagi. The sequence goes on from BOSO01002866.1 coordinate 204,582, forward strand.
GCGGCGGTGGCGACCTCCCGGTGTGGCATCGGGCAAATAAACCCACAGCTCTGGCACCGCTCGTGTCCCTGTGCTGGGGTGTGGGCAGGGGGGCCGGCATGCGGGGGTGGCTCAGTTGCAGGCAGAGCAGGTGCAGGGAGCACCCAGGGGTGCTCAGATACCATGAGGATGGGCACCCAGTGACACCCAGACGCCAAATGGAGGGGCACCCAGCGACACCCCAGTGTCACGGGGATGGTTTGCCCTGAGGAGCTATGATGCCATAGGGATGGGCACCCAAAGACCCCCCAGGTGGGGGTGGGACAAGCACCCTGAGGTGCCCTGAAGCCATGGGGATGGGCGCCGTGGGGCACTGTGATGCCAAAGGCACAGGCACCCCAAGGCACTGATGACACCACGGGGATGGGCCCCTGGGGACGTCCTGTCACCGCTGGGCTGGGGTCCCGGAGGCGCCCCGAGGCCCCAGGGATGGCCCCCTTGGGCGCCCCAGGGCCAGCCGGCCACGGCCATGGCTCTCCCGCCGTCTCCTGCCCTCCCAGCCCGGCCGTCGCTTCGCAACCGCTGCCGCCGGCGCGTGACCGGCGAACAAAGAGCCCTTTCACCGGCGACCCTGCCGCGGCCAGCACCCCTAGGATCCCCCAGACAGGGCACCTCGGGTCCCCCTGGCCCCACCCAGGCACCCCGCGGGAATGGGTGCTCCAAGGACTCCCCGATCCCCCTGGGGATCTGGGTGGAAAATTCCTGCTGTGGGGCACCAGGGCCGTATAAGTTTTATTGGCCCCTTGTCACCGTGTCCCCGGGGACCTTTGCTCTCCCTGCAGTGGCCCAGCATCACTGCTGTCGTCCGCCAGTGCCGCCCCGGCACGCCAAGGCCCCACCACTATCGCGAGCCCTTTGCTCGGGGTTGGGGGGCGCTAAGGCCGCCCCAACTCGTGACACCCTTGCACAAGCGGGTGCCGCCTGCCTAAGGCCCTGGTGAGGGGATAGGGGGGCTCTAACCTGGTGGCACCCAGCTGAGCCAGTGGTTTCTTATCGGCATGGGGAGGGAGGGGCACGGCTGTGGCCCCCCCCAGCACCGTGAATCGGCCTTGATACGGCATGGGGTTGGGCACGACGGTGCCATGCCCGGGGCAGCAGTGGGCACACCAGGGGCAGGGGTGCTGCAAGCATGGTATGGGTGCAACAAACATAGCATGGGTGCTATGGGACTGGTATGGGTGCTACAAGCATGGTATTGGGTGCTGTGAACACAGCGTGGGTGCTGTGAGACTGGTAAGGGTGGCGTAGGTCTGGCACAGGCGAGTGCAAGCCTTGTACGGGTGCTACAATGCACAGGAGGGGTGCTGCAAAGCGTGGTGTTGATGCTACAAACCTAGTATGGGTGCTACCACCCTGGCACAGGTGCTACAAACCTGGTACGGGTGCTACCACCCTGGCATGGGCGCTACAAGCCTGATATGGGCAGTGCAAGCCTGGCACGGGCGCTATGAGCCTGGCATGGGTGGTGTGAGCCTGGCACAGGTGCTGTGAGCCTGGCAAGGGTGGTCCACACCTGGCGTGGGTGCTGCAAGCCTGGCATGAGTGGTTTTAAGCCTGGCATTGGTGTTGCGAGCCTGGCACGGGTGTTGTGAGCCTGGCACGGGCTCTTCGGGTCTGGCATGGGTGCCTGGCCCCCCCTGGGGCAGCTCCTCCCTCACCGGCGGTGCCAGCCGCCTCTGAAAACCCCCGTGTCCTCTGGCCGGACCCACCCCCAGCAGGGTGACTCAGCCGCCGAAGCCTTTCCTTATATAATGCGGTGTCTCCGCCGTGCCGGGCGAACGCCCGCCGAGCCACCCCTGCCTCAGTTTCCCCTTGCCGGGGCATCACCGCCGCTGCAGCCATGTGGATGGTGTCACCACCGGTCGGTAAGTGCCAGCTCGATGCTGCTCGGCCCCTTCGCAAGGTTGTCTTTCCCCCCACCCTTCTCCCTGCCAAATCACCATTTTGCGGGGTTTGGCAGAAAAATAAGGGTCATCGGCCACGCGCCACTCACTCGGCAGAAAAGCGTAAAAACAATAAAGCAGCCCCCCAAAAATAGGTCAGTTCTGCACCTCCACCAGCCGAACCCCCTTTTCCCCTCTGTCCTGGGGGGACCAAGACCCCCTGGGGGGCACAAGGCCCCTGTAATGCACATAGGGTCACCCAGGAAGAGCCAAACCCGCCTTTTTTTCTCCAAGAAATACTAATAAAAAGCTCCGGCAGCGACAGGGGGTTGAGGAAGCCCCTCCTGCCCCGGCCCTTTGCTTTTGGGGCTAAAAATACCGAGAATGGGCAAGTTTGGGCACCATGGCGATGCCCGGGTATTGTGATGCTCACTGGTGCCCAGATCCGGCGCGGCAGCAGCACCAGTAACTCTCCCCAGGGGCCTGATCCTGCCCAGCGCTGGGGAGGGTGGGGATGGTGACGGTGAGCCCCCAAAATGCCATTTTTTGCCCCTTTTCACCTTTGGAGACCCCAAAACCCAGCGGATTAGCCCCAACCAAGGGAAGACGAGGGGAACGGCGGTGGACATCTGCTCACCCCCCAAAAAACACCGGATCTGGTAAAATCCAAAGCAGTGGAACAAGCGTCCCAGCAGATCGGGGAGGATTTTCCATCCCCAGCTGCCCAGCCCACCCCGTGCCGATGGCTCGGGGCGCGGTGTCCAAAGGTCACCAGTGGCCGCATCCGTCGATCTGCTGGCACACGGAGCCACCGACCCCAGCCAGCATTCCCAGAACCAGGAATATAATCTCAATTCCTTGCAACCGAGATGGTTTTGGGTTTTTTTTTTACCACCTCGGGAGCTGGTTTCAACAGCGTTTCAGCACCGGGATGGTGATGAGTTGGCCCGGGCTCAGCTGGGAGCGGGTAAAGGGGGGGTGGCGAGGGGAGGGGGTGGCTCGTGTTCTGCTCTGACGTGCTGTTTTCTTTCAGATGAAGGATCTCCCCAGCTTGCCTGGCTTTGGGACCACGGCAAAGGCAGGGTGCAAAGCCCACTAGTAGGACATGACCCTTAAATTCTTTCTCTAAAGCTTAGCTCTATAGCTACGTAAGATCACTAGAGCTTAAAACCGGGGTTGGCTTTTAGTCTAAGCTTGGGTTTGGATTTATTTTTCTTCTGTTGTTTTTGCGGTTCTTGTATTGGTTTATTTAGTTTGATTTTCGCCTCCGGTGGGGAGATAAGAGGCAGGGCTTGCGAAAAAACCACCACCACCACAAAAAAAAAATCCCGCCACTTGCTAAAAGGCTTTTGGGGGGCTTCGGTGCGAGGAGGGGAACAGCCAAGGAAGGCTCCTGCTGTCAGCAGCACCCCCCAAAATCTCCCGCTCCCCAGCACCGACCTGCTACCTCAGGGAGGGGTTTAAATAACTCCCCGGCTGGAAAGCGGCCGTCAGTTCTGCCCTTCACCGGCCGCCTCGGTGGGTTGCAGGTATTTTCCAGTCCACGAAGAAGCTGTTCCTGAGTAAGCAAGCGGGCCGGGGTTGGACGCTGGAATTCATCCGGAAAAACGCCGCTAACGGGCTCTCCGTGGCCAATCTGGTGGCGGGGCTCTCCTCTGTCCTCTGCAGCCTCAACAGGTGGGGAAAAAAAGGGAAATGAGGTGAAATGGGGGGTTGCAAAGGGGGGGTCACCCCGGTTTTGCCCTATCCATCCTCCCCAGGCAACACCACCACTCCTGCTGGCTGCTGCTGATAGGGTTTCTGCTTGATCTGGCCGACGGAGCCGTCGCCCGGCAACTTGATGCCTGCTCAGCGCTGGGTGAGTCCCTCCCGACACCCCGGGGACCTCCAGCCCAGGTTCTCCCCTCCCTCCCTCCCCCCCTGCTCTGGCAGTTGCCCCCTTGCTGCCCGCAGGTGCCAAATTGGATGATTTTGCTGACTTCACCACCTTCGGGCTGGCCACCGCTCTGCTGCTGCAGCCGCGGGGTGTGCTAGACGGGCTGCTGGCCATTGCCTACGTGATGGCCGTATTTGCTCGCCTCTGCTTCTTCTCCAGTGGTAAGCCGAACGGTCTGGGGGGGCATCGGGGGGGTTTTGGGGGGTGATTCCCACCCCCCACCCCCCCGTCTGAATGTCTGGCACCCAGCAGGGATCCCCTTCACCTACCGAGGGCTGCCCTGTCCCTACGCCTCCTCACTGCTGGCTGGCACCTTCCTGCTGACGGGGGGGAACATCACACTGCTGCGCGTCACCGCCATCGTCATGATCTTCTTCATGGTCGATCGGGGCTTCTACCCCCACGACAAGGTGCTGGAATCGCAGCTCTGGAAGAAAGCGGTTTATGCCGGAGGTGAGGATGGGGACAAAAATCAAGGCGTGGGGGTGTGTGTGTAATAAAACCTACAGAGATAGGGGCAGAGGAAGAAGGAGCAGATCCCAAAGGCTTTTCCCAATCTGCAGGGGTGGCAGCCGTCCTCTTCTTGCCTGCAGCGGCAGCTTCCATCTATTGCCTCGCCTGGTCGATGTCCTACATCATCTTCCCCTTCGCCATCTGGAGCTGCAAAGCCTAACCCTTGCCTTCGCCTAATACCTAGTAAAGCCTTCCTCTTCCTCCTCCTCCACCAGGATCTCCCTTCACTCTCCTAACCACGCCAGCTGAATCTGAGGCGGGAGCCTGTTTAGAAAAGGGAAATAATTGAGTGGTAGGAAAGACTCTGCCTCAGGGAAGCCCCAAAATACCCGCCCTGCACCCCATCCTTCATTCCGGAGACCCCCAAACCTTTCCCTGTGCAGGGGGACATGAAATTCAGGGCTCGCCGCCACTGCACGTTGTTAATTTATTATGAGGGGGAGGTTTACATCCCTCAAATCCCAACCGTAATGAAGAAACCCCTCCCTGGGGGGAGGAAAGCCACCAATCAAATCTCCAGAGTGTTTTGGAAACCCAATTCACCAGCAGTGTTTTGGTGTTTATTATTTTACCTGTTGCTGTAGGGAAATAATCTCTCCAACATGTTTTATTTCCCCATGCACACTCGGTGTCTGCTTGCTGGGGCATGGGAAGGAGGTGGAAGGGGAAAAGGGGGTTTGAAGCCAGCGATCCGAACTCTCTGGAAAGCCAGAGGATGGTGGCGGCTGGAAAGCGGAGGACGTGTGGGTGGAGGAAGGAAGCGAAGGTCAAACCTTGCGCTGAGTGGCGGAGGGAAACACTGGGGGTCCCCAGGGAAGCTCCTGCGGCGCGAGCAGCTGCGAGAGCTGGATGCGGCCCTTGCCGGATCCCAATCCAGGCATGGGGAAGGCAGGACCGTTCCCCTTGGCAGGGAACTGGCGGGCCGAGGTCTCACTCGGTGCAAGGAGGGCCGGAGCTGGTGCCCAGTGGCCGCAGCTGCTCTGGCGCCTGGCCCTGGTCCGGCCTCCCCCGCACCATTCCCACCCAGCACCAGGCCAGGCCGGAGCTGCCGAGGGACCAGGAGCTGCAGAAACGTGGAACCATCACAGATTTTATTTTAGAAAAAAAAAAGCAGTTATTTGGTAATAAATAACAAAGGGGTTAGAAAAGGGGATGGGGAGCAGATGAGAGGGTCTGGGGTCATTTGAGGGGCCCATGCACGCCACCTCACTCGCTGGAGGCCTGCATCTGCTTGCAGAAGGAGTCGAACTGCTGCTGCTCCAGCTCTGTCATCACGCGGTTGAGGGCATAAATCTGTGGGGAGAGGGGAGAAAGAGGTGACAGGGGGCAGGGGGATTCAGCCCCAGCATTGCCGTAGTCCCCATGTCCCCCCAGGCCGCTCACCTCCGCCCGCTGCCTCTGCTTCAGCTCCTGCTGTGCTGATTTCTGCTTGGCCTTCTCCAGGCGGGCCGCCGGCTCCCGGGGCTTCGGCCTCTCCTTCCGCCCCCCCCCGCTGGGCTCCATGGCTGGGGCAGTGGGATGGGGGGGGTGGGTCACCCCAGGGCCCCCCACACTCCCCCTTCTGCCAGCCTCACTGCCCCCAGCCCCACGGACCAGTCCCCCATGCCTACCCCTGGTTCCACAACTCCCGCTGTGCCTCCACCTCTACCCCGGCCCCACAGCCCCCCCAGCCGATCCAGGGTCCCATGGGTGTCCCCCACAGGACGCCGAGCCCCACGGGTGCCCCCCACAGTACCCTGAACCTCACAGGGCCCCCTGACAGCCGCCTGAGCCCCACGGGTGCCCACCCCCACAGCACCCCGAGCCCCACGGGTGCCCCCCAGAGGGGTAAAGCGCCCCCTCAGCCCCACACCCCCTCCAGGCCCCGCGGGTGCCACAGCCCCTCCAGGCCCGCCCCCTCCCGCTACCGGCGGGGTCCTGCCCGGGGCAAGATGGCGGCAAAGCCCCGCCCACTCGGCGCGCGGCTACCCGGCCTGCGGCGCACGCGCAGCTTCCTCCCTCCCCCCCCTCCCCCCGCCCCAGCGCGCATGCACAGGCAGCCACCGCCGCGCGCCCAAGCAGGGCCGGCGGGAGGGCGGGGGAGCGCAGCAGCGCCGCCTGGCGAGCGGGCGGTACCCCCGGCTCCCCCACCGCCCCTATACAGCCCAGCCCTATACATCACCCCCCTATACATCATAGACCCTATACCTCATACCCCTATACGTCACACCGCTATATATCATAGCCCCTAGATATCACACCCTTATATATCACACCCCTGTATCTCATAGCCCCTACATATCACACCCCTATATATCACACCCCCATACAGCCCACCCCTTCTACAGCCCACTCCTATATATCATGCCCCCTGCATAGCACACCCCTATATACAGCCCACCCCTATACAGCCTGACACAGGTGCAGGGCCCCATGGCTCAACCCCACCCTCCATGTCGTGTCCTCCTTATAGGCATATACCTCCCACTGCCCTGTGGGCAGCATCCCCTACAGGGACCCCTCCTCACCACCCTGGCATCCCCAGGGCCGTGACAGTGTGGCACAGCATGGTATGGTACAGCACATATGGCACAGCACAGTGTGCCATGGCACGGTGCAGTATGTACAGCATGGCACACCACAGTATGGTACACCACAGTGTGGTGCAGCACATATAGCATGGCAGACAATGGTGCACCATGTCATATGGTGTGACACAGCACAGTGCACGATGGCATAGTGCCATACATACAGCATGGCACAGCACAGCACATATAGCACAGCGTATGTATAGTGTGGCACAGCATGGTGCACCACAGCATGGCACAGTACGTATAGCACGGCACAGCCTGGTGCCCCATGGCACGGTGCCGTACATAGAGCATGGCACACCACGGCACGATGTAGCACCTATGGCACAGCACGGTGCACCACAGCACAGTACAGTATGCATGGCGTGGCACGGCACGGCACAGCACGCAGGGCATGGCACAGCACAGCACACTGCAATATAGCGTGGCATGTACGGTGTGGTGCAGCACAGCGCACCATAGCACAGTGCTGAACATATGGCACGGCACACCAGGGCAGGGCGCAGTACATATGGCATGGCACGGCATGGCGCAGTACGGCATGGTGCAGTGCACCATGACCTGGTGTGGTACGGCATGGCCTGGCACACCACGGCATGGCCTGGCACACCACAACCCAGTGCAGTGTGGCATGGCATGGTGCAGTACGGCATGGTGCAGGGCAGCATGGCCTGGCACACCACGACATGGCCTGGCACACCACAATCTGGTGCAGTGTGGCATGGCATAGTACAGCACAGTGCAGTACAGCATGGCCTGGCACACCACGGCACGTCCCGGTGCACCATGTCCTGGTGCAGCATGGCCCATCCCGGCTCGGCTCGTCATGGCGCGCCCCTGCCCAGGGGTTCTCCACCACCCAGCCCCTTCTCTCCAAATCCTTTATTGCAGCAGCCCGGCCCCCCCAGCTGTCCCCCCCACGCTGGGACCCCCTGGAAGCACAGGACAGAGAGAAGGAAGGGTGGGGGGAATATGAAAATGCTGGATCCTGCCCAGCGTCAGGGGCAGTTCCTGGGGCAGGATCAGCCCAGACCTCCACCAAACAGCGGGAAAACACCCAGGGGAGGGAGCACCGACACATGCGCTGAATCCCCCAGGGGCCAAATCCCCGCCGTTAGATGCGAACGGTGTTGATCCGAAGGGGCTGGACATTCTTCCCATTGGCGTGACTCTGCCCGGGGCTAAAATAGGAGCAGAGCTTGCCAGGAAACCTCTCCCGAAAGGTGTAGAGCCAGGACATGTCGTCGGCGTTGTAGAAGATAAGAAGCCCCTTGTCGTAGTCCAGGAAGACCCCCACCTTCTCCAGCTTGCTCTTGACGTTGAGCCGGGTCCAGGGCTCGGTGCAAGCGCTGTACTGGTTGCCGTCGTGCATGACGATGCAATAAAAACCTCGGCTGGGTTGGATTTGGATGCTCCCCTTGCGGGTGACGGCTTCATGGGCCAAACCAATCATCCACTGGGTCTTCTCGGAGACCACCACCTCCCAGTAGTGGACCCCGCCGCCAAACGCCTCTGAACCCAAGACCGAGACCTCCACATCGAAGCGTTTGGGGGAGTCCTGCAGCGGTTGGGGGTGCAGGTTGCCGTACGCCACAATGGTGCAATCATCGGAGAGGATCAGGCGGTGGTGAGCAGTGCCGGGGTCCAGTGTCAGGGCTGCCGGCACTGGGGGGGGGATGGGACACAGGGACAAGGGGGGACAAGTGTCAATGCAGCCCCCAGACCCAGCGCAGGTGGCTCTGCCCTACTGGTTTGCAAACCACCGTGGCACGGAGGCCACTGGTGCATCCCCAACCCTCATCACTCCATCCCCATCCCTCACTGGTGATGCCCCCATCCCCGTCCCTCACCAGTGATGCTCCTGTCCCCGTCCCTCACCAGGAATCCCCCCCTGATCCCGCAGCCAGCTCATCCCCACGCCTCTCACCGGGATGGATATCCTGGAAAAGGGATTTCCAGATGGTGTACTGCAGTGGCCCCATGTATTTGGAGGTGGGAAAGTCTTCATAGGTCAGGTTGGTCTCGTGGATCTTCCCCTTCAGCCTGCGAAGGAGAGACGATGGAGAAGGGGGGGGACGACACGGGGGACCCCGGCGTCACCCCGGTCTCGCCCACCTCTCGGAAAGGGAAGCGACGCCGGCTAAAAAGACGTGTTTGTCAGCTTCGGCCAAGCGCTCCTGGAGGATCTGGCTGCCCTCCTGCACCTTGCGGAGCTGCTGGCTGTAGCGTTGGATCTTCTGCTCGATGTCGGTCAGCGTCCGGGCTGTGTCTGCCTCCAGCTCCTCCAGCATCGCCTTCTGCCGCTCCCGCAGCAGCCGGTGCAGCCGCTCAAAAGCCTCCCCGATAGTCACCCGCAGGCTCTTGGCTGAGGACTTTTGGGGTGCAGGTGGGTGTCAGGACCTCCCAAACCTGTCCCGACCCCTCCATGAATCCATAATTCCCCAAATAAACCCCTACAGCCCCGTTAACTCAAACAATTCCAGATGCTCCAAGCATCCAAAATGGATATTTGACCCCGCATCCCTATAGAAAACCTAAAAAAACCCCAAACCCCATTGCTGGTGGGTAATGGAGGGAAAAATTGAGATTCACTGAAAGCTGAACCCCTGAGCAAGGAGAAGGCAATAAATATAAAATAAAATTTTAAGGTAAATTAAAGCAGCCCTAAAGGAATTAAAAGAGGGATGAGCAGCCTGACGGGTGGCTTCATCAACCTGCCGGCAGGTTCTGGGGTACCAGAGAAGGAAAAATGGGGCGGACTCATGAAACTGTGGGGCTTGGGGTCTTGGGAGGTCCCAAAATCAGGCTGGCGAGGCTGGGGGCTGGGGTGCTACCGGGGGGTGCAGCCACGTTCCCGCTTGTACCTTGGTCTCAGCCAGCTGCCGTTTGAGGAGGTGCAGAGCTTCAGTGTGGCCACGCTCACTCTCCTGCAGCCCCTGGAGCTGCTCCTTCAGCTCCCGCTGCAAGACAGGGAGGAAAAAAATAAACAACCCCATAAAATAGGGGATTTGGGGGGAAAAAAGGGATCCCAGCAGGCAGCTTTCCTGCCAAAACCCAGCTTGTAGGGTATGGGGGTCATGGGGAAGGGGGGTACAGGGGGTGGCAGGGGCACGGGGGTCCTGTCCAGGGCAGAGCTGGGGGGTGGGTAATGGCCTGGGAGAGGTCCTACTTGGGGGCCAGCTCAGCAGATCCATGGGGGTGCATGGCCAGCTGGTTTGGGTGTCCCAAAGGACCCCTGATGTGGACAGACAGACAGATGGGCAAGGGGGAATCCCATGAGGGGAGGGGGCAGACACACAAGAACATGTGGATCAATGGGTGGACAGACAGACGGATGGGAGGAAGCTGACCCCAACAGGGACAGAAAGGGTGCAGGACAGATGGCTGGGAGCCAACGCTGAGGCAAGAGGGGACAGAGGGACGAAGGAACTCAGTGGAGCAGTGCAGGGCAGGGGATCCTGGAGGGATGCCGCTCCGTGGCCGGGAAGGGATGGAGGGAGGGATGGACCCACCTGCAGCTCCTCGAAAGCGTCGTCCACGTTGGTGACCTGGTGCTGCTCGTGCATGGCGGGCTCGTCGCAGAAGAAGCAGACAACGGCGCGGTCAGTGAGGCAGAAGAGCTTGACCTTCTCGTGGTCCTTGCAGGGGAAGGGGTTGCGCTGGGCTCCCAGGATGGCATCCAAGGGGAAGGCGCTGTAACGCTCCACGATGTTGGCCAGCTTGAGGCTGGGGGCCAGGGTGGGTTCGGCAAAGGTTCGGCGACATTCGGGGCAGTCGCGGGTGCCCTGGGGTTCCTGGCGCACCCAGTGCTCAGTGATGCACCGGCGGCAGAAGTAGTGCTCACAGCCGAAGCTCACCGGGTCCTGGTAGATGCTCAGGCAGATGGAGCAGAGCAGCTCATCCTTCAGGCTGCAAGCCATGGCTCGGGGCAGGGGGAGAGGCTGGGGGGCAAAGGTAAAGGGGGGGGTCCTGGGGGTGGGAACGGGGGGCCTGGGTGTGAGGCTGCTGCTGAGAGAGCTGGGGAGCAGGGATGGAATGGGGGGTAATTGGGGTCAGGCAGCAATGGGGGGTTGCAAGGGGAGAGAATTGGGAGGTTCAGGCTGCAAGGGGGGGAATTGGGGGGCTTGGGCTGCAATGGGGGCTTGCAATGTGGGGGAGAATTGGGGGATCAGGCTGCAGTGGGGGGTTGCAATGTGGGGGAGAATTGGGGGATCAGGCTGCAAGGAGGGGAATTGGAAGGGTCAGGCAGCAATTGGGATATGGCAGTGGGTGGAATTGGGGGGTCAGGCTGCAATGGGGGTGTTGCAATACAGGGGAATTTGGGGGGTCAGGGGGCAATGGAGGGAACTGGGGGATCAGGCTGCAATGTGGGGTGGCAGTGTGGGTAAATTAGGGGAGTCAGGCTACAATGAGAGAATTGGGGGGGGTCAGGCTGCGGGGGGGGGGTGCAGTATGGGGGAATTGGGGGGGTCAGGTGACAATGAGGAGGCTACAGGGGTTGCAATGGGGGGTGACAGGGGGCGAGGCTGATTTGAGGGACCCGAGGGAGCTGCAAGGAGGAGGCTGGGGGTGAGGCTGCCAGGCGGCTGCACCGGGGATACCCGGGTTCGAGACCGCCCCCCCCGCCCCCTGCCGCTCCCGCCAGTAAGCAGGTTCGAGACCGCTCCCTGCTCCGCGCCCCACGAGGACCCCGGTTCGAGACCGGTCCCCGCCAAGACCCCGGGTTCGAGGCCCCCCCCCCACCGCCGGCGCCCGCTGCCCTCACCCGGCCACAGGCGGTGCCGGTGCCCGGTGCCCGGTGCGGGGGTAGCGATCCCGCCGCCGCCTCACAGCGCGCCCCGCCGCGACGGGCAGGGGGTGGGCGAGGAGGAGGGGGCGGGGCCGCGCGGCACTTCCTGCCCCCACCCCCCGCCGCCACAGTGGTGCCGCCCCCGCCCCATTGTCCCCCGCGCGGCGCGGCCCACCGGCGCGCACCACCGCCCGCCTGCGGAGGGGGGGGCTCTTAAAGGGGCCGCGGCGCCTCTTGAGGGGGGCCCTTAAAGGGGCCGCGGCTCTGGGGCCGCCCCCGGGGGCTCCAGCCCGGCCCGTAGCTCCCTCCCGCCGCACCTCCGCCCATGTCCCGTCCCCTCCAGCCGGCCATCCAGCTGCCACCCATCTGCCCACCCAGCTCTTGGCCCATTCTTCTGCCCCTTCGTCCATCCATCCGTTTCCCCATCCGTCCCTTAATCCCTCCATCCATCCATTTGTCCACCCGTCCTTCCATCCCTCTGTCTCCTCGTCCCTCCATCTGTCCATCCTTCTATCCATCCCTGCATTCCTGTCCATCCATCTGTCCACCCTCCCAGCTCTCTTTACCCCCCGGCAGAGCCACAGGGGACCCATGGGGACAAGGGCCAGGGGACACCACGAGTGACGCTGGCCCAGTTCTTGTGAAAACACCATTTTCCCCCAAATTTTACTAATTTGGCCTCAAATCACCTTGAGAGGAGTTTTGGGCTCGGGGCTTCCACCATCTCCTGCGTCACCGTGACGCTTGGCCACAGTGGGACCTATGGGGACCTACGGGACCTATGGGGATGTATGGGGGCATATGGGGATGTATGGGGGCTGGGGGGCTTTGCCAGCACTGGCCCCCCCCAGCGAGGCTTCCCCCCCAAAAAAGACCCTGTGAGACCCCAAGGACCCGTTCAGTACCCCCTCGAGGACGAGGCAGGATGGAGGATGAGTCCCCCAACCCGGGGACAGGAATGGGGACAGCAGGCAGGGGGTGAGGGGGTTGGGGGCCGGGAAGGAGGAGGCAGAGTTTTGGGAGGGGACGGGATGGATGGGACGGACACATGGACGCAATTCCCCGGGGCAGGGGGGTTAAAGCTGCATATTTCAGAGCCAGCATGAACGCCTGGCCGGGAGCCAAAGGGAACAAGAGCCTCGGCATTTGCTGCCAAATTGCGCCGCTCTGGGGGCCGGCACCCCCCTTTCCCCACCCGGCACAACCCGGGTATCTCCCATATCCCTTCCCCTCTTTTGGGGAACAACTGCCCACCTTGTTCCTCTTTCCGGCAGGCCCAAAAACCAGGGGGAAAAAAAAAACCAACCCAAAAAAATAAACCCACACGGGTTTGTTGGGGTTTTTTTTCTGCTTGTTTTTCCGCATTAGGAATTCAGGTCTTGTTCTCCCTTCTGGGACCCACCAGGGACCGAGGAATGGCTGAAATTAAATCATCAAAGAACCACGCTGGCGAACAGGGATGGGGCCAGCTCTGCCGGAGATAAAAAAAACAACCTTTTTTCACCCCAAATCCTGCCCCACTCAGATTCAGGGCTGGGGGGGTGGGGGTCCTATCCTGGCTCATTAACAAGTTATTATTTAATTTCTATCCCAAGCGTGTGGCCGAAACACCCAGGAAATTTGGGCGACAGGAGAGCATCATCACGCTGGACCACGTGGCGGTCAGCCGGGATTGCCGATGCTGGCCCTGGTGGCTCATTAGGCAATGAGGGGAAACCGCGAGGCGGGTATGTTTGGGCAAACAGGAAAATTAATCCCAGTTAATTAGTAAATTGGCTTCATTACCACCTGGTAACCCCAGTCCGAGCTGGAGGGGCCTCTGACATGCCTTTATTCCTGAGTTTGTTTGGGGTACGCAGCCCCCTTTTCTGCCCCGGCTCCAGTGTGCCACAGGATGCCAGGATAGGGTGAGGGTTGGGGTGATCCGGCAAAGTGTGGCGACGCACCCGCCAGGCAGGGAAAACCCAGCTCCTTCCCACGTGTACTACGTGTGCCGGCTCTGCCCGCAGGATGCTGGCGGGAAGGGAGGTCCCCAAGCCACGGTACTGGAATTTTCCCTCCGCCGCTGCTGGATGAAACGGCGCTGCCGGCGGGATGGGCACGCCGGGACGCGCCCGCTTGGCTCTCGGCGTGCCTGCCTCCATCCCGGCACTGCTTTTCCCCTCACCGGAGCCGAGGCAGAGTGCTGGGAGCCACCTTGCCATTTGTGACCCCCGGTTGCTGAAGCCCAGCGCCTTGCTGGGGGTTAAGCCCGGCCTGGGCAGGCATGGTTTAAGGAGTCTCCTCCAAAGCACCCGCACCCCTCCACGGTGAGCATGACGATGCACAAAGCCGCCGCACACCGGCGCTTTTCATCTCCTAAGTGCTTTGCAAACATTAACTAATTAATCCTAATTAACTCATTACTTAATTAGAGCCAATCGGCCCTCCCATTTGCAGGGAGAAGGGAAACTCCTGCACCTTCTACCCCTCCCTGTCCCCGCTGCCCACTAAATGCCCCAAAACCTCCACCGGTTTCACACCAACATTAGCAAGGACCTCGGTGTCCAGCCCTCCTGACCGCCGCAAATCCAGGATGAAAAACCTGCTTTATGGGTTTGCTAATCCCAAAAAAAACAAGAATGGGGATTTTCACCCATATGGCCTGGGCAGCACTGGGAACACCGGTGCCACTGGTGCCCGGTGTGCCCACCCCATCACGGGGAAGCTCCTTCGGGGCCGGCGGTGGGTGCTTCCGCCAGATTTTACAGTGAACAAGGGATTTCTTGCAAAGGAAATGAGGAGGCAGTTGGGATGAAGGAGTTTCAGAGAGGCGTTTCCCAAAGGATTTCCTTCCCGGTGTCCCAAAAATGGGGACAGAGGCTTTGGGGACACCGAAAAAGCTGGCTGGGAGCCCCATGTTGCCCCTCGGGGACCTCGTTTTCCCACTGGGCCATCCCAGGTCGCCCTCCATAAACACCTCCCTCTCTCCACCCAGTCACCTGGAGGGGTTCCACGTGGCGCCGGCGCGGTGCTGGACCCATCCAGCTTCACGACGATGCCACAAATGGGAAGGAGTCGCCCTTCCCGGCGCTTTTCCCAGGCACAGGTATAGCAGCCCCGCGGCTTTGCTGAAACCCCTGCAGCAGCGATTTATGGCGGTGATTTACCTCCACTCCTGCCTCCCCTTCCTTTTAATCGCGGTCGGATCTATTCTGGGGGCAAAACCAGCCTCAGAACCGTATTTTTTTGGGAAATCGAGCACTTATTTCCTCCATTTTGTAACCCGGGATGGAGACGGGCATGGTTTTATTATTATTATTTTTTTTTAATCCCTGCATACCAACCACCTCCCCAGGAAAGGGGCCCCTTTCCCACACCCAAGATTAAATCCACCCAACAGAGGGTCAGAAAAAAAGCCCGGAGCGCCGCTTGTCTCAGCCAGTTTCAACAAGGATGGGCCCAGGAGATGTTCCCCAACCCCTTGATGGACCCCCCCCACCCAGGCTCATGGGGGGAGGGACCCACACCGTGTCCTCCTGCCACAGATTTGGGGTGGGACAGAAGTTAAGAATCACCTAAAATGGTGCAGAGGTTCAAAACCACTGGTTTCATAATCACGGCAACAACAAAAAAAAAGAACGAAAAAAAATACAAAAAAAAAAATCCCAGCAGCCAAAAGCCCCAGCGCTGCGGGAGGAAGCGAAAGCACCGATGAAAATAAACCCAATGAGGGGGAACTTGGTGACATCAGGGCCGGACATCGGTGACTTAAGGGACAGCAGGGAAGCTCTGGGATGTTCTGGTCTCTCCTGGCATCCCGTTTTGGGGTGACACCGGCACCGAGTGGCAGTGGCTGCGTGTCAGCACTTGAAAATCAGGATAAAAGGGGAGTTTTCGAGCCACTGGCTTGAAATTTATGGATCTGGGGACCTTCCAATATGCAGAAATGTTGGGTGATGGGGGAATCCTGGGGGGTGTGTGCTACAGGAGTGGTGGGGTCATGGGCAGGGGACAGGGCCAGACCTGAGGGGGCACTGGGGGGTGACAGCACCTCTGCCCAGCACCGTCACCATGGCTGGGACCTTCCCTGGTGCCTTCGTGCCCCTCTGCTTGCCCAGGGCAGTTAGAGATGGGTGTCCACACCTTGGGGAGACCTCTTGGAAGCTCATCCCACATCATCCCAACCCAACCCAACCCAACCCAACCCAACGCATCCCATCCCATCCCCGTCCCATCCCATCCCATCCCCATCCCATCTTGTCCCATCCCATCTTGTCCCATCCCATCCCATCCCATCCCATCCCACCTCATCCCACCCCATCCCGTCCCATCCCTGCTCCTTCCTCACTCCCCACCCCCCTCTCTCGGAGGCATCGTTAGGGTTTGTTAATGACGTGTCCATCTGTTTGGGGCAGTCCTCTCCTCCCCGTCACCCTCCGTGATGGATAATTTTGGGAAAGCCTGAAAAAAATCCCCAGGTTCTGGGGTTTTTTTAATTATTTTTAAGCTAGAAACTCAGTGGCACCATCACCCCTGGACCTTGGGAAGAAGGGGAAATGGCTGGGGTTTGCCCCCCCTTTTCCTTCCCCTGTGGACTGTTTCTGCTGATTTGGGGCACGGGGCTGAGATGGGGGGGACATGCAGACAAAATGATTTTAAGAAAAAATAGGGTGCTCCTGGAAAGGGATGTAGGGGGGAGGAAGCAAACAGGGGGGCCCAGGGGCTGCCAAAGCTGGGGGGATGTGGAGACCCTGAGGTGGGGGTGAGACCCTGAGAAGTGCTGGGGAGCCCCCAGGGAAATGGGGGGGACCCTCAGGGGGCTGAGGGAGGGTTGGGGGGGGGGGCGCATCCCCCAGGGGGCTGCGGAGACCCACAGAGGGGCTGGGGGGGGCAAAGGTGGGGGATGCACCCCCAGGGGGCTATGGGGGGCAGAGGGACAGAGGGGACCCAGGGGGGGCTGAGGGGACCCTAGGGCTGAGGAGATTTTGGGGGCTTGAGAAGATTTGGGGGGGCTGAGGAGATTTGGGGGGGGGCTGAGGGGAACCGTGGGACTGAGGGGGGCTGAGGAGAACCAGGAGGCTGCGGGGATCCAGGGGAGCTGAGGAGACCGGGGGAGTCTGTGGGCACCTGGGGGTGTGTGTGTCTGAGGAGTTTTGGGGTGGTCTGAGGAGAACCAGGGTGACTGAGGGGAACCTGGGGGCTTGCAGGGATCTGGAGGGGGCTCAGGGGACATGGGGGTGGGGGGGGTCTGATGAGATTTTGGGGGCCTGAGAACCTGGTGACTGCAGGGATCTGGCGGGGGGGGGGAGGGCTGAGAGCATCTGGGGGGTCTGAGGAGATTTGAGGGGGTTGGAGATTTGGGGGGCTGAGGGGAACCTAGGGTCTGCGGGGATCTTGGGGGTGTCTGAGGGTACCTGGGGGAATCTGAGGAGACCTGGGGGGTCTCAGGGTACCTGGGGGTGTCTAAGGAGACTTGGAGGTTCTGAGGGGATCTGGGGGGGTCTGAGGAGATTTGGGGGGGGTCTGAGGGGAACTTGGGGACCGCAGGGATCTGGGGGGGTTTGAGGGTACCCGGGGGGGGGTCTGAGGGGATCCCCACCGGTGCCCCGGCCCCCCCCGGTACGGACGGCAGCGAAGGCGGCGCCGGCGGCCGGGCTCGCCGCGTCCCGGGGCTGGGCGGGCGGTGGCGGGGGCGGGCGCGGGGGCGGGCGGGCGGCGCGGGGCGCCCATCTTCCTCCGTGCGGCGGAGCCGGCGGGACGCGGCGGGGGCAGCATGGCTGTTGGTATAGGAAGTGTCTTTTTTTTTTTTTCTCTCTCCCCCCCCCTTTTTTTTCCTCTTCCCTTCCTTCTCCCCCTTTCCCCCCCCACATCCATCCCTCCAAAACACCTCACCCCCCCAACCCCCCCCTCACCCCGGGTACGAGCGGGGGGGGGGGCGGCCCCACATCCCCCCGGGCGGCGGTTTTTTTTTTTTTTTTAATTTAAATTATTTTTTATTATTTTTTTTATTTTTTTTTCCTCACCCCCCCCCGCCTTCCCCTCCTCGCAGATCTGCAGAATATGGCGTCCCCGTCCTAGCGTTTTAAAAATAAGCCGGGGCTGCCATTTTTGTTTTCCTTTTGTCTGCGAATTTTAATAAAACCGTCTGAGAATGTGGGAGAGGCGGCGGATGAAGCGGGGGGAGAAGCTCCCGGCCGGGCCAACCCCCCCCCTCCAACTTCCCCCCCTTCCATCCCCATCCCCCGTCCTTTTTGTCTGAAAAAAAAAAAAAAAAAAAAGGCCACCCCCCCCCCATCTCCCTTCCCAGGTCGAGGATTTCAACTTCACTTAACGCCAAACTTCGCCTTTTTCCACCTCTTTTTTTTTTATTATTCTTTTATTTTTACCACCCCCCACTCCTTCACCGAGGAAGAAGAAGGAAAAGGAGGGGGAAAGGGGGAAAAGGGGGGGGAACATCCAGGAAAATACCCGTTTTGCTGGATTTTCTCTTTTTGTCTCTGTCTGGATGGTCTAATGGAAAAGTTAATTGCAGCCGAACGTACCTATTTTTGTGGATGTTGCATGATGGCGGGGGGGGTGTTTGCTTTTTTATTTATTCATGGCTTTTTTCTTACACAGGGGGTGGCGGAAGAAGCGCAGGGGGGGCTGGTTATTATTATTATTATTATCATCATCGCTCCTGTGCCTTTCTTTTTTTCCCTCTTTTTTCTTCCTTTCCTCTCTTTCCGCATTAACTGGTTTTGTCTAGAAAGTGGTCTTGCTGGCTGGAAGGTCTAACGGGGGAATATTTTTGCATCGCGCTTTGGCAGGAATGCGGCAGCCTTAGCAAGGGACCCAAATTTCCGTGGCGGTGCTTAGAGAGGTCTGTCTTTCTGCCTGGACGTATATTTAGCCATATACTATTTATACATCCATAATCTCCTGGCCACGTCGGGAGCCTGGGGGGAAGCTTAGAGCTGGCGTGGCCGCGGCAAAGCCGGACGAAGATGCGTTTTAACCCAGGAATGATCAATTTGCTGATTTTGGTGTGGTTTTTTTTTTTTTTTTTTTCTCCAGCAAATACCCTGCAAGGTCGGAGGATGCTCCTTGGTTTTGGGTTTGGTTTTTTTTTTTTCCTCCCCAGCCCCGCGGTCCTTCGGACATCAGTCGGGTTTTTTAATCCCAGGAGGATGGAGCGGGCGATAGCGGCTTTGAGCCCGAGGCCTTTTGAGATTATAAAGTGATATTTTAGCGAAGAGGTAAAAAAGTTTTTGGTCCCTCCCGGCGTGCAATTTGCCGACAGGCGGAGAGGTCCGGGTGAGGGGATGGATTTCAACCCCGATTTTCCAGCCAGCTCCCCATCCCTCGGCTTTGCAGGCAGCTTGGGGATGAGCCGGGCTTAAAAAAAAACAAAACAAAACATTTCTTTTTTTTTTTTTTTCTTTTTTTTTTTTCTCTCTATTTTCAGGAAAAACCCCACGTTCCCACGGGTCGGGTAGGTCGGAGCCGCTTCGCTTTTGTTCCTCCGCTCTGGGATCTCGCGCGCCGGGGGCTGGCGGTGGGTTCGGGGTGTGTGAAGTTGTCCTCCTTGTCCCCCCGTAGAAAAACGCCCCGCGTGCAGCACCCGGTCTCAGCTAGAGCTGGAGATGGACGCGGATAAGGGGAAGCAACGCCAGTACTCGCAGAGGTGGGCATGCCGGCTTGATTGTGGGGACTGGAGGATAACCCCCCCCCCCCATATATATATATTTACGTCGTGAAATAACATATGTGTGCTTAATGATGTGTATGCACGTAATAATGTAGATGTGGATAAAAATAATATATATGTGCACATGATAAGCATGTGTTATCATGTGCACACATATATATACTTGTATATAAGCGGGGGCAGATTGTGAACCTCCCCAGGGGATTTTGGGGGGTGCGGGGGGCCACCTGCCTGCTCCCCTGTTGTGGGGAGGGGACCAAATCCGGCAGCAGCAGAGGGGGACCCTGCTCACAGTGTAAGTGTGACTGCTTGAAACCTCTGTTTTAACATACCTGTATCTATGCATAAAACAAATCTTTTCCTCACTCTGCCCCCCCCTCACTGCCCCCCCCCCCCAATTATTTTTTTTTCCCTTAAAAAATGTGGATTTTGGGTTGGCGGGTGCGATGTCATGACAAGTGCATGTTGGATTTGCTGCGCGCTCGCTACCTTCTTGGGGCGAACCCCTGCTAAGCTGCCCATGCCTCGGTTTCCCCACCTGCTGTGGTGGTCCTGTTGGCACATGGTGTCACCTATGGGTGCTCTCCAGACCCCCCCTTGCTGCCCTGGGGTGGGGGGGCAGCTGCCCCCTGAGCTGGCTGGTTTGTGGGTGCCTGGCTGGTCTCTTATGGGGGGGTGGGTGTATTTGGGGGAGCAGGTAACTCCCGCAGCGCTCGGGAACAGTGTGTTTTGGGGGGGACACATGGGCCCTGTGTTTGGCACGAGCGTCACCCCATGGGCGCCGGGTTTCCCTGCAGGCTGTCCCCGTGTCCCCTTCGGTGGGTCCCGCTGGTGATGGGACAGATGGACGGCATGCCGACCCTGAGGATTCGGGGTTGTGCCTCCTTGGCCCCCATCTTTTGGGAGCTTTACCTCCTTGGTACCCCCCTCCTTTGTCCCTGGGGTGGGGGACACTCCGTGGTGGTCCCCAGCGTGGCTTTGCCTTCCCTTTTGCTTCACGCTGGTGCTTGGCTCCTCGTCCCTGTGCCCGTGTCCCCCCTTTCCCACGCGGGGACCCCCATACCAGGATGTGCTTTATGCCAGGGCTTGTTTTGGGTTGGTTTTGCTGAAAATCTGAAGGAGAAACACCAGTTAACGGCCCTTCGGGGGACGGAAACGTGGGGTTTAATTGGTTCCATCTTGGGTGAATTCCTGGCGCGCGGTCTGGCCCCCCCTCCCTGAGCGATGGGGATTTTGGGTCTCGCCCATCGTTTCTGCTGCCCCGGCCTTGTCAGCCTTCTGCCACCTCTGCTTTGGGGTAAATCCCTCCTGGATGAGGACAGTCCGGGCGGGGAGGGATGTGGGTTCCCCAAGGATGGAAGCGGGATGGTGCCGGATGCTGCTTTCCACCTCGGCGGCTCTGGGATGGGGTTTTTGCGGAGGGGTGCTCGCTTTCCCTCAGAAAACCATCCTGCTCCAGGCAAACCCTGCTTACAGGCAGGGGCAAGCCTGTCCTTACAGGGGGAGAGGGGCTGTGGCCTCGTGTTTTGGGGGGAAACTGAGGCACGGTGGAGGGCAGAACCAGGTTCTGCCCTTGCCCAGCCATGGGAGAGCTGCGCCAGCGTCGCCATCCTCTCTCTGTCCCATGGTGGCGAGGGCATGCTGGGGTTTGGAGAGGGGGATGCAGGGGACCTCACCCCGCTTGGCTCTCGCCCGCCGTGCCGTCTCGGGCCACCGTCGGCTTTCCTGCGCTCGCCGCTTGGCATGGGGTGGGGGATCTCTGCCCCGATGCTCTTGCCGGGACCCTCAGGGACAGGTTGGGGGCATGAGGGCTCAGCTTCTCGCTCGGTCAAGGGCACGTTTCAGCACTCCAACTGCCGCTCCGGTCACCCCAAATCCCTCCCCTCGCCACCCAGTCCCTCGTTTGCCGGCTGTACCGGGTTGGTGATCGGTTGCCATCCTCAGGGTTGGCCGGTACCCGGGAGCTGCCCCCTTTCTCTCGGCGGTGCCGTGAAAAGAAATCTCTTGTTTCTTTTTATTTCAGCGAAGGCGAGACAGAGAGGGCTGCCAAGGTAGAGGCGTTCCCTAGAGAACTGTAGCTTGACTTAGCGGCAGTTGGGTAGGAAGTTGGAAGGCTCTAGTGAGCTCGTGCCCACCCGTGCCATCATCTACCTCCCATCAATCTGGAGCCTCATCGACACGTCTCCCCAGGCAGCTGCGGCCACCTGGCTTCTGAGGCCAGCCTGTGAGTACCAAAACACCGGCGTCCGACCATAATCTCGCCAACCCCTCGCTGCCGCCGCCGCACCCCTTTTCCCCCTCGGCATCCCCCTCCTCGCCCTGGCTTGTCGGCTTCTCACGCTCTCTTCCTTCCCCGTGGGTGCAGAGGCGATGATTTTTATGTCTTTTTAGGGTTGCCCGAGATGCTGTCGCTTCCCCCCACTTTGCCTGGTTGAGCGGCGATGCCGGGTACTGCACCGTTCTGCGGGAATTTGGGGTTTGGCCCCCATTTCTGGAGCTCTGTACATTTTCCTGCTTGCTCTTCCAACATCCCTCTCCTCCGGCCATGCCTGTTCAGGTGGCTGTGATGCTTTTTGCACCCACCCATGTCCCCTGGGACAACCTTTGGCGTCCCCTCGGCCAGATCTGGTGTCCATATGGGATGCTGGGGGCTCTTCCACTCTGCGGTTCGGACCGCGGGACCCTGTGCCACTGCAGAGCTGTTACCTGGCGGGGGGGGGTGTGTTCCCCCTGCCCAGCCAAAAACTGGGGGCCATGGAGAGCCCTGATGCACCCCTGTCGCCCCCCTACCCTGCACAGCCAGGTCCTGCAGAGCCGGGGGGAGATGCGCTGCAGCATTCCCCACCCCTCATAATTTCCATTTTAATGGATTTTCTTCTTTGGTTTTTTTTTTTTTCTTTGCTGCATGTCAGCTTCCATTTTTCATAGTTAGCTGAGAATACAGAAAAAGGAAGTTTTTTTATATATATATATTTTTTTTTTTTCCATCTGCTTTATATCTCCTCCCGCTCCCTCCCCCAGCCATCCCAACCCCGGGAGAGGGGGAAGCCGCTCCTGATAAAACACCGCACCATTTATTAACATCAAATCGGGACAGGAACATGGATAGATTTTTTTTTTTCTTTGGCACGCTGACCATTTCTTTCCACTTTACTCCGGGCAGGTTCGTCAAACTCCGTGCGCGGTGGTTTTGCAAATAATTTATAATTAATTTTAATAAGACCTCCTCGAGTGGAGGCAGGGGGATGGGGATACACGCAAGATTTGCACTTTCCTCCCCAAAATGCGCTTCGTGCCTTTGCCAACCCCGCCTCCAGCTTTGCGCGAGGGGTCCTGAGACTGTTGGGTAGTGGTTCGTGCCGTGTCCCAGCAACGGTTTGGGAGCCGCGCCGGCCGTTTCGATCCTTCTTGGTGCCACCAATGGCTCCAGTGGAGCCCGGCACGCTGTCGGGACAGTGTGAAGGACAGACAGATGGATGGACAGACAGATGGGAAGGACGGAGGTTGCAGGGCACCTGCTGGGATGGGGGAGCAGCTCCAAAAAACCCTTTTCTAATCATAGCTCCAGCTTCCTGTTTTCCCATGCTGCGGGGCTGCCGCTGGCCAAGCCGGGGCGGTGGGGTTCGTGAAGGGGTGCTTGGCTGTGTTGCGGGGGGGGGACCCGGCGCCCTCCTGCCTGTGCTCCTCTGCCTGCCCGCTGTCCCAGTCACGAGGGTCTGTCTCTGCCGTGGCCCCGTCTCCCCAGCCCCTCGTTCCGTCTCCCTCTCATCCCGGAATCCCCCATCCCCATCCATCATCCCCAGCGATCTCACATATACACACCTCACTGGTGGGTAAACGCCCAGCGTAGGCGGTGGCGTGTGGGTACACATATAATCTATAGAAAATAGCCGGCAGCAGGCGTGTACGCCTATGGGAAAGCGCATTTAACGGCCCCAGCAATTTCCCGTTCCGTGCGGACAGGCGTGGCGCAGAGTGGGACTCCTGGCTCTGCCTTTTCCTTGCCCGTACCGTGGAGAGGGGGGTATATGCAGCGGATGGAGAGAAAATGGGGAGGGGGGAAAACAATTGTGGGGATATTGTGAGGATCCAGGTCTGCTTTCACTTGAAAAAGCCTAAATTTGGTGCGCAGGCAGCCGGGAGGTGACACGGAGCGGTTCGAGGCAGGGAATTTCCGAAGCCGGTCGGGGCGCTCGGTGGCTGGGTGGTCTCCCGGCCTGGCCATGGCGTTGGGGTCTGCCACGCGAAATGGCTACTGTTCCTTGGTGCTGCCTACAGCTGCCGGTGCGTCAGTCTGAGTTGCCCCAAAATGCGCCTTGTCCTGCGCCGCTGCCTATCGTGGGGGTCAGGCTGTCCCCTCCTCCCTGCCTCAGTTTCCTCCCCCAAAATGAGCCTGGAGGGGTCCAGCCTGCAGCTCTTTTTAGGGCCAGGGTGGCTGTATGGGTGCTAACTCCCTGGTGGGACCAGGACCCCCTTTTGCTGAGTGCTGCCCACCTGCCTACAGTGAGCTCGGGGTCTGATTTAAACCAAGGGGCAGCGAGGGAGTGTGAGGAGGAGGAAGGTTCAGTGCCCCATCCCAGCCCCAGGGTGCTTTTTTTGTGGGAGCAGGGATGTTCCCTGGTGGCACTGGTGCCATTTGGAGGAGGCTGCTGGCCCAGCAAATGCGGGACCGTGTCCAAATATGCTGCCGTGACCAGGAGGCTCTCCGTGCCTCAGTTTCCCCAGCTGCCGGTGCTCTGCCGTAGGTGCCTCATCCCTGAATCCCACCACCCTGCAGGCTTTCGGGGACGTGCTTTGCTGGAGGCGCCGGTCTCATTTCTCCCAGGATCCCGGCTGTGGCCTGCTTTATCTTACCGGCACGGAGCACCCCAGGGACCCTGCATGTTCCACAGGGGGCCCTTACGCACTTTACCCTTAAACATCCCTGTAGTGAGGGTTGCCGGCGCGGCAATGCCCAGTTACACCGGGCCGTTACGCTTGTGCCATCGACTTGCCGTCCCCCTTTCAGATATTTTCTGTTACCCAAAGATGGATTTAGAGTTAATTTTCCTGACGTGTTTTAAGCGTCTCTATAAATCTCCCGGCCCCGCCACAGCTGGGTTTTCCTGCTGAGCTGCTCGTGGACATCGCAGGTTGCTTCGCTTGGGACCAGGGGTGGATTTTTCTTGGCGGGGGGAGGGATTCAGCCAGTGTTGGCTTTGGGTTCGACATGCCACTGTCGTGCTGGCCCCCCACGCTCTTGCGGCAGCATCCTGTCCACCTCCGTAATCCCTCCTGGAGATACCGGAGGAGCAGCGTGGATACCTCCAGGGCTTGGGGGGGAGAGGTTGGTTGGGGTTTTTTTTCCCCAAATTTGCCCCCTCCCTCCTTGCCAAATCATGCCCTACGTCCTCCTGCGCTCACTGGCGTTTTGGGGTCTTCAAGGTGCTCTGGCGTTGCCCCGACCCAGCAGGAATTTCCAGCTGGGAAGATGCTCGGGAGGTCCTGCCCACTCCCTGCCCTCTCTTAGAGCCTGAGTGTTGCTTTTTGGGGGGGGGGTGCTGGTGTCGGTGGGGTTTGAGCCCTGCAGGGAGTTGGGCGGTTTGTCCCTGTCGTGGCTCATGCCACCCCGTAACCCCTCTCTCCCTGCAGGATGGCGGAGCCTCGCTTCAACAACCCCTACTTCTGGCCGCCCCCCCCGACCATGCCCAGCCAGGTAGGACCCCCCCCACCCCACATCAGGACAGCGGGATTTCGGGGAGGAGGGAGGACAGACGGACGTGGGGGGTGCCTGCTGGGGGGGGGAGACAGGGGGTCCCAGGGCTCCTGTGCCCCCTGACCCACCCCTCTGCTGCCTTCTCCCCACCAGCTGGACAACCTGGTCCTGATCAACAAAATCAAGGAGCAGTTGATGGCGGAGAAAATCCGCCCCCCCCACCTGCCCCCCACCTCGGTGGCCTCCCAGCAGCCCCTCCTGGTGCCCCCCTCGCCCGCCGAAAGCAGCCAGTCCATCATGTCCCTCCCCAAACTGCAGCAGGTCCCGGGGCTCCACCCGCAAGCTGTCCCCCAGCCTGATGTGGCCCTGCACGCCCGACCAGCCACCAGCACCGTCACAGGTACTGCCACGCCGGGGGCGGGGTGGGGGGGTAGCGGCTTCCAGCAGATCCTGGGGGAGGGATCCTCACAATCCAGCACCCTACTGTAAGAGAAGATGGGGGGTGGACCCCCCCCCCCTTCACCCTTGACGCCAACACCCCCCGCTCTCTTCCCCTGCCAGGGTTGGGGCTGGCCTCCCGTGCACCAGCGGTCAGCACCTCTGAATCCAGCACGGGGACAGGGACCACCACCCCATCGACTCCCACCTCCACCAGCCAGAGCCGCCTCATCGCCTCCTCGCCCACCCTAATCTCAGGAATCACCAGCCCCCCCCTCCTCGACTCCATAAAGACAATCCAGGGCCACGGTTTGCTGGGGGCACCCAAGGCGGAACGAGGCCGTAAGAAGATCAAGGCGGAAAATCCTTCGGGACCACCGGTCCTGGTGGTGCCATATCCCATCCTGGCCTCGGGGGAGACGGCCAAAGAGGGGAAGACCTACAGGTAGGCACCTGCCTGCCTGCTTGGGGGGCCGGGGTGATGGCGGGGTGCTCCCCCCCACCCCAGCCCGGTCCCTGCGGGGCTCTTCCCCCCCCCTCCAGGTGTAAGGTCTGCCCCTTGACGTTCTTCACCAAGTCGGAGATGCAGATCCACTCCAAGTCGCACACAGAGGCCAAGCCCCACAAGTGCCCCCATTGCTCCAAATCCTTCGCCAATGCCTCCTACCTGGCCCAGCACCTGCGCATCCACCTGGGTGTCAAACCCTACCACTGCTCCTACTGCGAGAAGTCCTTCCGCCAGCTGTCCCACCTCCAGCAGCACACCAGGTGAGGGCCTGGGGGGGCCCCAGGGAGTGCCCAGGGGGCTGGGGGAGGCCGAGCATCTCTCCTGCCATGCTCGTTCCCACCACACTCATCATCCCCGCCACACTTGTCCCCACCACGCTCGTTGTCCCCACTGCTTTCTTCATCCCTACTGTGCTCATCTATCCCCACCACACCAATCCATCTCCACGGCCTTCATCGTCCCCACCAGGCTCACCATCCCCAGCACCTTCATTGTCCCCACCACACGTGTCCATCTCCACCGTGCTCATCATCCCTCCCGCCTTCTTCATCCCCACCACGCTCACGGTCCCTGCTGCCTTCATCATCCCTACTGTGCTCATCTGTCCCGACCACACTCTTCATCTCCACCACCTTCATCATCCTCATCACACTCGTCCATCTCCACCGCCCTCATTGTCCCCACCACCTTCTTCATCCCCACCATACTCATCCATCCTCACCACCTTCATCATCCCTGCCACCCTCATCTGTGCCCACCATGCCTATCCATCTCCTACCATGCTCATCATCCCCAGTACCTTCATTCTCCTCACTACACTCGTCCATCTCTACTGTGCTCATTGTCCCCACCACCTTCTTCATCATCACCGTATTCATCCATCCCCACCGTGCTTATTGTTGCCACTGCCTTCGTCTCCATCTTCATCTCCACCACGCTCATCCATCTCCACCACCCTCATTGTCCCCAACACCTTCTTCATCCCCTCCATGCTTGTTGTCCCCAGTGCCTTCATCACCACCTTTGTAGTCTCCGCCACCTTCATTGACCCCACCATGCTTATGATTTCCACCACCTTCTTCATCCCTACCATACTCATCCATCCCCACCGTGCTTATTGTCCCTGCTGCCTTCATCATTTCCGCCACCTTCATCATCCCCCCAAGCTCATAATCTCCAGTACCTTCATGGTCCTCACCACACTTGTCCATCTCCACTGCAGTCATTGCCCCTGCTGCCTTCATCGTCTCCAGCACCTTCATCATCCCCACCACCTTCTTCATCCCCGCCTTACTCATCCATCCCCACCGCACTTATTGTCCCTGCTGCCTTCATCGTCTCTGCCACCTTCTTCATCCCCGCCATACTCGCCCACCCTCACTGCCGTCATTGTCTCCACCACCTTCAACATCCTCCCAAGCTCTTGACTTCCACCACCCTCATCATCCTCCCAGCCTCAGTCATTGCCTCCAGCCCCCATCTCAGCATCCTTGTGGCCTCAGCGCCCCCCCCCTCCCCGGGTGCTCTGTCCCCATCATGGCACCCACCTTGCCGTGGCTGCCGCTGTCCCCATCCTGCATGTGACCCCCTCGGCGGGGGGCTGGGGGATGCCGCCCTGATATCCCCTCCCACCCCTTCCCCAGAATCCACACTGGCGACAGACCCTACAAGTGCCCGCACCCCGGCTGCGAAAAGGCCTTCACCCAACTCTCCAACCTCCAGGTCAGGGCGCAGGGGCGCGGGGCAGGGGCGCGGGGTGGGGGCGCAGGGGCAGGGCGGGTACCGTGACCCCCCTGCCCTCGCCCCCTGCCGTTTCCAGTCTCACCAGCGACAGCACAACAAGGACAAACCCTACAAGTGCCCCAACTGCTACCGGGCCTACACGGACTCGGCCTCGCTGCAGATCCACCTCTCGGCTCACGCCATCAAGCACGCCAAGGCCTACTGCTGCAGCATGTGCGGCCGTGCCTATACCTCGGTGAGCCATGGGGCGCCCTGGGGGACCCCGCACCCCACAACTGCCCCCCTGTCCCTCCCTGCCAGGCCTACCCTCTCCTCTCCCCTCCCACCCCCCCCACCCCACCCCGCAGGAGACCTATCTGATGAAGCACATGTCCAAACACACGGTGGTGGAGCACCTCGTCAGCCAGCACTCGCCCCAGCGGACGGAGTCGCCCGGCATTCCCGTACGGATCTCCCTCATCTAACTGGGGATACACTCCCCCATCCCACCCATCCACGGGACCCCCCCGCGCAGGAGGAGGAGGAGGAAGCCAACCCACCCGCAGCACCCCAGCCCTGGCCGGGAGGTGCCCGGGGCCGCAGCCCCCTTGCCCTGCTCCGGGTCCCCGCAGGTTTGGTGACGCCCAAAGACGGTTTCAGAGCACTTTGAATCTCTGCGCTTTGGTTCATTTGGATTTGTTTTTTATTTTTTATTTTTTGGGGGGGCGGGGGGAGGGGGAGGGGAAGGGGCGGTGCAGTGGGGGAGGGGAGGCTTCTCCTCCTCCCCCACCTCCCCGCCCCTCCCCCGGGTTTGCATACAAATATATATATATATTTATTGGCCAAGAACTTGGTGCTGCTAAAGAACCAGAAACGAGACCCAAAACAAGCCGTGGACAGAGAAAAGCAAAGCAGGGGGGAGGGGGGGGCCCTGTCGCTGCCCCCCCCAGGACCCCCCCCTCTGGAGCAGCTGGGGCTCAGGCTGGGAACTGCGGCAGCCGCCACCTCCTTGGGGACATTTTGGGGGGTGGGGGGGGATTTTTAAACGTTTTGGGTTTTTTTGGGTTTTTTTTTTTTTTGCTCCCTTTTGAGGGAGAAGCCGGTGGGCAGAGCCTCCGGGGCCAGATCCCCCCCCCCCCCAATTCCCTGGCTCCCCAAAATCCGTCTGGGGCAGGGTGGTGGTGGGGGAAACCGCTTTGCCGTGTGCCTGGACACCCAACCCCCCACCCCCCCCCCCCCCCCCCCCCCGAGCCAGGGAAGGTGTGGGGGGGTGGGAAACACGTCTCCACTGAGCTGCCACAAAACAAAACAGAACAAAAAACCCACAAAAAAGGAAAAAAGAAGGAGAGAAAAAAAAAAAAAAGGAAACACCCCCCCCACACACACCCCCCCCAGGCTCCTCCCTGCTCTGCGTCCTCAGCCCCCACTGGACCCCTGTTATTTTTTATACACGGTTTAAGCCTTAACTCCGCCTTCATTTGTCCGTTTATTTTTTTGTGTGTGTGTGTCCCCACCGGGGTGTTTTTATTTACCTCCTCTTTTATTAATTTCTAACACCCCCCCTGTTATTCCCCCCCC